>JANAVB010015000.1:13650534-13658034 GCA_029216955.1 Iris pallida
CCCGACGAGAATATAGAACATCGTCGGTGAAGGCCAGGTGGGTGATGAATGGACAGCCGCTGGATGTATGATAGTGCTGGAAGTTAGGGATATTAATCATGTTGTTAAGGTTTCTGCTCAAAGCGTCTGCCGCTATGATGAAATAGTGGATGAGAGAGGGTCACCCTGTCTAACACCGCGAGTGGATTTGAAGAACCCGTCGGCCTGACCGTTAATAACCGTAGAGAACCAGGAGTTGCTAATGGATCTCCACACAGTGTTGGTCCAGGTTTCCGAAAACCGAAAGCTCTGAAAACCCAGATAATAAACTGCCAATCCAGTCTGTCATAGGCTTTCTCCATGTCGAGTTTGATGGCGATGTTACCCCCTCTTGCTGGAAACTTCATGCAGGTGATTAACTCCTGAGCTAGCATAATGTTGTCCTGGATATTTCTTCGCGAACAAAGCCGCTTTGCTCTTCGAAATGATCTTGGGAGCAATCCGGCCATTCTGGTTGCAATTATCTTGGAGATGATCTTGTTTGTGAAAGTGCATAGGCTGATGGGACGAAAGTCTCGGAAGGATTCAGGGTTGGAATTTTTGGGATAAGGATCAGCTTGGCGCTGGAAATTGCTTTGGGGTAAGTGGCTCCCTCGAAGAAAGCAATTGTCGCCTCAGTGATATCCTGTTTGATAATATCCCAGCATGTGCGAAAGAACACCCCCGAAAAACCGTCCGGGCCGGGTGCACTGTTCGCGTCCAGTGCCCAAACCGCGTCGGTCACCTCCTGCACGGTGGGAAGCAACTCCAGTTGACATTGTCGGTGTCGCTGATGAGGTGTGGAATGACATTCAGGAAGGAGTTGTCTTTGTGAATCGATTCTTTGGCGAATAACTTGGAGTAGAATTCCGCAGCGGCCACTTGGATGTTCTTTTGATCAGTAATGATGTTCCCCACTTCGTGGTGATTTGGTGAATCGAGAGCTGCTTTCTGCGACCTTTGACACAGTTATGAAAATATTTAGAGTTTTTATCCCCTCGCTGTCCCATTTCAACCTGGCTTTTTGCTTCCAGAAATCGGTCTCTACTCTGATCCTGAATTTGAGCATAGCTTTGGTAAGATTCATGCCGTCCTAGCCGTCGGCGAGCGCTCCGAAGCGAATCTGGCCTCGGCCGAGAGACGTCGTCCTCGGCAATCCGTACCGCCTGAAAGATGTCCCGTAGGCTTGTTGGCTCCAAACGGTCAGAGCTTTCCTCGTTTCTTTAAGCTTGTTGCTAACTCTAACGAGGGGTCGGTAGCTTCTACCCTGTTCCACGCGTCCTGAACAATGTCCAAAAATTGAGGGTGTTCGGTCCAAAAGTTAAGGAATCGGAAGTTCTTCTTGACTGGGTTGCCAGAGTTTTTTATTTCAATCAACAGGGGCGCGTGGTCAGATTCAGATGTATTGAGGTGGATAGGCTGGTAGTGAACCCCATTCATCCCAATGGACGTTCGTGAGGGCCCTGTCTAGACGGAGTATTGGCGGCGATCTCCTTCCTGCATGTTGCACCAGGTGAAAGCATTGCCGGTGAACTGGAGAGAGGATAGGTGGGCATTGAAGATGAAGTTGTTGAAATCTAGCATGGCTGATGACGGCGGCGGTCGTCCTCCAATTTTCTCTTCTCTGCTGGTGATAGCGTTGAAGTCCCCAACGCAAAGCCACGGGGATACGATGTGGTTGGTGTGAATGTCGAGGAGGTCGTTCCAAAGCTTTCGCTCTGCAATGTCGCAGCTGCCGTGCACCGCAGAAAGGATGATGCGTTTAGAAAGGAAAGGGTGTTCCACCCAGCAAGATAAGTCCTGCTTGGAGTCGTTGATGACTCGAGGATGACGTCCTCCGCGCCAAGGATCCAGATGTCACTACTCCCAGCAATGGCCTGGGGGAGGCCGAGTTGCAGCTGGATCGATTTTAATCTTTTGGGGGGATTTTAGGTTCGATAATAATGAGAATATCGATTTTGTGAATCTTACGGAGGTTGGCAATTCTCCTCAGCGTGGGTTTGTTGGCCAGCCCACGAACATTCCAGGATAGGATGTTGATCATTAATGATGATGGGGAGGGTGTTTTTTGTTCCCTGGAGGCGGATCTGGTGCGGATGGTTTGGGTTTCTGCTGATCCCATCTTATCAGCTTTCCTGCTCGATGTTGTTTTGTCTGCCCTTGACGGGATTGGTATGTTGGTGGTTTTCGCTTGGAGATCGGAGGTGGCCTCACTGGGGTGGTCAATCTGATCTCCGCGGAATCCAGAATGGACTCCTCCGGGGAATGACGAGGGCGTCACTGGAGCTGTCCATCTGCGTGAGGATTGCTGGAGCGAAAAACCAGCTGCTTGAACCTGAAGACCTCTCTGGACCTGGTCTGGTCCTAGGATGGATAATGCTTCTACCACTGGTCTGGGGGATGATGGGTTGCTCTACCGCACTGGAGTCGATGGTCTCCACAATGGCCTCCAAATGAGTGGTTATCTCGGTGATGTTGGGATCAACTATGGTCAAGGCAGATTCTGGCAGGACCTCCTCATTAATAATGTGATCACCTAAGTAACCGGCTGGCTCGGTTGGTGTGCCTTCATCTTCCGATTCAAGAGCATCAAACTTATTGAAGAGGGTTAGAGCTCTGGTTTCGCAAGGACTGAAGGATTTGCTTGGACTTTCGCTATTGTCGGAATGGTCGTCACTGGAATCAAATCTGGTATGCGCATTCGGGGGTGGTAATAGGGAGGACCGTGGGGTCTTCCCTCCCGTTGCCAAGTGATTGTTCCGGGCCGATTTCTTCTTGAGTTCCGGGTGCAGACGATGACAGTGTTTTGGAATGTGACCTCGTAAATGGCAGTGGTTGCAGTACAAAATGTGGTTGTCGTAAACGATCTGTTGGGTGTGGATGCGATCGCCAAGTGCGATACTGATGAAGTTGGGGGGCTCGGAGGAGAGATCGAGTTCCACACAGAATTTGGCGTAGTTGGCCTTGGTGAGGTTGCTGGTTTCAGGGGCCGTGGCGACATACGTCCCGAAGGAGTTGGCAATGCGCCGAATAGCCGCCGGAACAAAACAGATGAGGGGTAGATTCGGCAGCGTCACCCAAACTGTGACCTTCGCAAGAATCTTCATGAGTGCTAAAAGCGGGTGACCACTTGATGATCTTCATCTGGTGGGTGTCCACCCGACATGTGCCTTTGGACCACACAGTCCGGTGGTCAGCCTCGGAAGAGAGGTGGAGGAGCATATGTCTGGGGTCGAGTGGGGCGATGCGATATTCCTGCTGAAAGTCTCCAGCTGGCAATAACTTCCTGCTAAAAGCCGGTCGTGCTGATAACGCGAAGGTCGCAGGTTCGAGACCTGCATGGGCCACCACTAAAAATATGTCACGACCCGATCCCAAATAATTGGGTCGAATCGGATCATGCCCAGCCTGCACCGTTGTTGAGACGGCGGCAGTAAGCTGTATCACTCATGCAGGTAAATAAACAACACAGTCTAATTGTCACAACTTTAATAATTCGAAATAGTTTAAAAAAAAACTTTTACAATAAAATGAAAGATACATCTGTAATACATTGTTTTCCACAAACATCATAAATTATAAAAGAAGAAGAAAAAAATCTAGGCATCCAGCTCATCAGTCTCGAGATCATCGTCCTCTAGTTGGAATCTCAGGAAAAATACCGTGGAACAAAGCATCATTAGCAATACCTAAAATGTTGGGTCTCCAGTCAGGAGGGAGCAAAGTACAATTACGAATATCCAATAATTCAAATAATAATTTGAAATTTGCAATGTTAAACAATTTAAAATACTTTAACAATATTTTTCAACAATTCTACAATTGAAAACAATGTGATTTGAGTAGGTAACGAACTATGACCGGCTTGGGATGATTCAATTATATCCTAATGATACGGTCCGGCCTATCCTCGTGTATAGGAGGAATCAGCTCGCACAATCAATGATGCAATATAGGGGTATTGGTCATAGACGCTACACTACTCCCCCAATATCCCGAGTCAATCAGATTCAATCAATGAGTCAATATTCGAACTCTATGAGAGAGTCCCGTGTAGCAATGTGGTTTAAATTGCAATAAAACAATTACTAGATAAATTACCAAATAGACATAACTGCACTTGCCTTTGTTATTGTGACTGGATCGAGAGTCTGTACCGGGGAACTAGGTCAAACACTTCCTCGAAATCCTACATTTGAGATTCCAGACTTAGAAACAATATTCAACCCATATCTAGATGTGCTAGTTACAATCTCTAGTAGTAATGTCCTAATCAGGTTTTAAGTTGTATTAATCTACAGCTAACGTTTACGTCGCAACTATGTGCGTTTGATTAAACCGGTTAATTGGATTATTTGAAAATAACACGAGAATCAATTTAACTTGGGAAAACTTTGAGTTTTTGTAATATATTTATAAAAATACAGTTTCTTTTAGTGATAAATCGTGAACTAGTTATTTACTAATATTTTATCCATTTTAATTAGTTCTTACTTAATCAGTAAATCGTACTCTAATCTACGATTATGCGACTAATCAAAACCACCCAAATTTCACATCCACCAGAAAAATAAAATAAAACTATGCTACACAATACAATGGCACAGCTAATGGTCCTAGGGTGGGCTTATGCCCTGTACAATTTTCTTTTACATCAAATAAGAGAAAGTGATTTAATTAATAAATAAAGTGCAGTAATTAAATAACTATAATAAATAGCCTAAATATTAAATAAAATAATTAAAAATGAATGCTAAGAGGTCTCAGACTCGGTCCATTCCTCAAAATCCAGCTAATACCACAACGCCCGGTCGGACCGGTGCGTTTGCATTTCGCCAGGGCCCACAGACCGGTACGGTCGTCGCCCGAAAATCAGTTTAAAATTCATTTTCGAAAGCCAATTTTGAAATCAATATAAATATAATTTTTTTTGTGAAAATTTGGGCAGCACTTCCTCTATTTCGGGACAAACCCAAACTGGGAAATGCGTCACAGAAAACCTGCAAATATTCCATCCCAAATAATAATCCCAAAATATCCACCGAAACTAATTTCCAACACCACCAGAATAATTCCCAAACAACTGAATTTCCCGAAATATCCGAAAATTCCATAATCCAACCAATTCACACCAACCAGCAGATAAAACACAGGAAAATACGCTAACGTAGCTAATCGAAAATATAACGCAGCTAACCGGATTTCCCGAAGGGAATCCGGGGACCGATTTTCATCACCGACTCTACGGGGAGGGACGAACTACTGTGACTAACAAGAAATTACCAAATTCCGTTGGCGGGGAGCCGCGGGAAAAACTTGGGAAAATTCGAAACGAAGTTCGGCAGCAGGTCGCAGATCTGGACAGCAACGCCTCGCGACAACAGGGTCGCCCACGCACAGAAGAGGCTGCGGAAGAGTCTGCGGGAGAGAGGGGCACCGCTGGAGAGGTCTGGCCGGAGACCGCGAAGGGGGCGCGGGCTCGCTGTCGGCGAACGGCGGGAAGGGGCTCCGCCGGAAAGGGGGTCGGCCGCGGGGGTCACGCGGACAGCGGCGGACGAACGCGGCTCGGGGCCGGGGGCTCGGGGAAGAGCGCGGGGTAGTCCGCGGACAGCGGTTCTGGCCGGAGAGGTCACGCCTCGCCGGAAGGAAAAGGGCGGACGGCGGCGCTGATGGCGGGGAACGCCGGGAGGAGCGCGGGGAAGGCGGCGCGCTCGCGGGAGCTAGGGGCACCGGGCGGGGAGCCGCCGGTCCTGGCTGCGGACGGAGGAAGCCGCCCGGCCACGGGGAAGTCCGGCCGAGGGGGTCGCGGGCTCGGGAGAGGGAGCACGCGCGGAGGGTGGCGCTCGGCCACGGGAAAGGGTTCGGGAGAGGGTTTACTTTCTCCAGGAAGAGAAAAGCACAGGGAGAAAAGAGAGAGGGATTAGTTTAGTGAGAAATTGTTGTGAGGAAGAGAGTAAAGTGAATGTTATTCTGTGAGGGTGTGGAGAGAAACGTGGGGTGAGTAAATAGAGGGAGATGGAGAGTTGGGAAGTTGATGGGTTGGGAGTTATAAAGTGGAGTGGAGTTGGGGGGTTTAGAATAGGAAGGGGTGCTGACCAATTCTTGGGAGTGAATGGCTGGCTTTGAACGAGTGGGTGTGTGCTGGTCCTTTGGGACCAGCTCTCCCAAATATATTTTTTTTTATTAATAACATTAGCCAAACAGATTTAGGAAAGAAAGAAATGGGATTGGGTTCGGCGCAGGCTTGGGTCTGGGTTCGGGTCTGATCCAAAAATCAAAAAGCCCTGTTATTAATATTTTTTCAAATTCTTTCCATCCAAAAATATTTAATAATAATAATAATATTAATAATAATAATAATTTTGAAATATTAATGAAACACTATTTAATATTTATTTACAAACAATGGGTTTCACAGCAATTTTAGGGGCATCCTGAGAAAATTTGAGGACAAAGGTGTGGGGGAAGGATGATGAAAGCGATGATAATTCCAGTTCGGAAAATGGGATTAAGGGAGTTGAAGAATCCTGCGGGTACTCGATCTCCGGGAGGAGGACGTCTGGGATCATAAGCCCCTTCTGGTGAAATAAATCCGGGCGAAGGGAGGCGGCGTAGGAAGGCTGGCTAGAGCTACCATGGGGCAGAGGGGCAACGACGACCGCGGAGGTAGCGGTAGCGGGAATACTCCCTACCGCCGCTACGGTGGAAAGCGCCGGGGATCCGGTTGGGAGAGGGCGGGCCTGAGGAGCGCCAGCGCTGAGCAGGGCCGCAAGGGGAGCAGTGGTGAGGCCTCCGGATGAAGACGACAGGGGAGTAGAAGGTGGCGGAGGCGCCGGGGAAACAACGGGACCGGATGGAGGCTCGACTGAGCGAGAAGGGAGGGTCCCGCGGCGGAGGAGGAGAGGGTGGGGGTGGGAGGGAAGGGACCGGAGCGGGCCAGCGCAGGAGACGGCCGCGAGAGGGAGGGTCCGGCCTCGCCTCCCGCTAATGCTGCTCCCAAAGGAGGGGACTCTGAGAGCGGAACCTACCTCCACGCCGCTCAGGGGGGAGGCCGGACTGCAGGCGAAAAGGAGAGGTATACTGGATGGCGCAAGGAGGGGCGGTCCCACAGGGAGAACAGCGCCATCGGTGCTCACAGGCGCTGAGGAGAGTAGGTGGGACCCGCCTGCATGCACATGGAGGCCCGCAGGGGGAGGTGGGCCCATGGGGGGAATAGCGTCATCGGCGCTCGCTTGCGCAAGGAGGTGGGACCTGCCAACATGTGCAGACGAATGGATGGGGCGTGACCCAAACTGGGCAGAATGCGCGTTGAGAGACCCCCCAAAGAGTGCGACAGCTTCCGCAGGGAGAGGCCCACCAAGGAGCGCAGCCGATTGCGCTGGGGATGGACCACCATAGAGCGCAGGAGATAGAAAAGGGTAGCGCGCTCCATCAAAAGCTGGGGACAGCTCCGCATGGGCAGAACCCCTGGCGCCATCCCCT
>JANAVB010015000.1:13663034-13698034 GCA_029216955.1 Iris pallida
GTTGAAATCAAGCCCCTTTAGTAAAGGTCCAATCACAAATTAGGGTTTCTACTAAATATCTAACTTAGACATAATATCCCGCAGAGTCCTTTCGTCCTCGCTTCGGACTCTTTGAGACCGATCATTCTCGCTAAGGCGTGATGCCGTGCAAGCCTAAGTAGTGCTTGCACAAGGCCAAGACCTGAACCAAGACAAGATAGACAAGGTTGACAATACCCAGCGGAACATATTGCAGATAATTGAAGCATCAGCGGATATATTTCAGAATACAAGCGTTGAAAACAATGGTAACAAGAAACAAATCTCTTTTATTAATTTTATTTAAACAGATTACAAGCCCTTAATTCTCTCTGATACAATGTTATATTCTCTCAGAACTTTACAGATTACAATGATCCCGTTCCCATACATTACATCCCTTTATATACAAAACTAACTCTTGTAATAGATGTCATCTCTTGGCATCTCTTCCGATTTCTGGCTCCTGAGGATGAGGCACGGGCTATCGCTTTGGACTATCCTTCTCGATGCATATTGCACTTGCATGCAGACTAATGGTGGGTCAGTATATCAGCATACTGGTGAATTGTGAACAAAGGGGCTACACACTTCTGAAACGATCACGGTTCATTTAGTGAGAAAAATATTTTCTTGTGATGTGATCTTACAACTTTTACCTATATTCATTCCATGCATACAGAGTCAGTTTACATCTCTTTTGAAAAACATCTTTGAAAAGCCACAGTTTATTTCTTTTTATTTTCATGTCAAGCATAAAAGGGACTATTCAATTCCAAGCACTATGACTATTATTTCATGTACAGTGCGCAGCATGTTTCATGAGCATAATTATTTCTTTATCCAAGCAACTCTTAGGGACAATTATAAGCACGAATATCATATCTTTTCTGTAAAAGGGACATAGTATTTTATTGAATAGATAAATCTCTGTAAGCAATTCATGTCAAGGACTTAAGCAGTACATATGTATCACTTTTTAGTGATTCTTACCATAGCCTACCGTGCATCCCTGCACAAGACAAGGATTAGCATAAACATGATGAAACCAATATTGTTCTCTGTTCGTCTCTGTATCGTTAGCACTTAACAAAATCTTTACCGACTCATGCAATTCGATTGGCAGCTGTGATACAAGGCTCAGCTTTGCACTAATATATACGTAGACCAGTAGTTGTGACACTCCGGGTCAGCTTGTACTGATAACGCACATACTAGCAACTGTGCGCATGGTTCAGCTCTTCACCAACCGACACTTATCTATATGATGGTCCATAGGAAACCCATGATTTAGCCGCTGTGACTCTTGGGTTCAGCTCGTCGCTAGTGGACACTCTATACACCCCTTGGTCTCTTTACCGCAGGGTGTTACTCTATCCCCCCTAGGCCGAACGGCTCCGGTGCCCCAGAACCGGTCGTGAGGATCTATACTTGTGCACAAGTTGTCCAAGACCAATGCAAATACAGCTATCAGATAAAACTATCATGCATCAATCGAGCAACTTGTAAACATTTTTATCTTCTTCTTTTTCATGTATCGAGCCAATAGCTCTCCTCTTTTCTCTATACAGACAAGTCGTATCATCTCTTTTAACAGCACAATGTGCCTTCTCTGTACATCTCTTACTTTATAGCAACAAACGAGGGACAATAAACAATCTCTGTTTAAGCAAGCACGATAACAACAAGCATTAACTCTACTCTTTATAATCATACTCTATTCAGGGACATGTAAACATTCTCTTTTCTTTTCTTATTATGCATGGCAACAGTTCATTCATTTGAGGCACATCTCTAATTTAGCACAGCATCATCTCATAGATATTTAGAGGTGCATCTTGTGGCCGGCCATAGGTGTCCCTAGGGTTAGGTTTTGGCCCAGTTTAGTTTAGAGTCCTTCTTTGGGTTGAAATCAAGCCCCTTTAGTAAAGGTCCAATCACAAATTAGGGTTTCCACTAAATATCTAACTTAGACATAATATTTAGATATTCTAAAACTTGGTTAACTTATTCTAATCTACTAGCTAAGCCTCTAGGTTCAAGATCAACATCTAGATTAGGGAAATTCTTGGTTTAGACATAATATATCAATTAGCACATTATTAATTAATTAAAATTCAAAAATAATCCAATTTTATAAATTACCAAAATATCCTTGTTCTAACAAGTGGTGGTGACAAATCTACCCCCTTAGAAAAATTTTATTCTCTAAATTTAAGGTGGTCGTACTCCTTCTAAGTCAAACCCGCAACAGTCAAGGTCAAGAAAATCTATCCATTAACATTCAAAACATGGTCCTACAGGTCATGATTTCATAGTCTCGAACAGGGTCACTACACTATCTAGCACAGCACAATTATCCCGATAGGTACTAATGGAATCACACAACAAAATAGGGAAATATGAACAGAAAAGACGGATTTGAAATAGACAATGAATAATTGCTATACAGCCCATGCAATAGATGAATGGTAGATTTACAAAATGGTTAACTCTGAAAACGGGGCAGGGTGCGTGTGTGGCAGTGAGCTTAATGTTATGCTCGACTGCACAAGCAAAGGGACAGGCAATGTAATGTGTTAGAGAAGTGAGTACAATGAATGATGGAACAGAACAGTAAAATAAAATTCAAGGCCTCCAATCCAAATGACCCATGCGACCAAAAGTTGATTGACAGTAGTGAATTAGAGATGAACAAGGACTTATCCATCCAAATCAAGGCTCCACAATCCTTTCCTCATGACAGAACCGGTAAATGGGGGTATTCGACTGTACTAAGTGAAGTCTACAGGCCATGGCACAGTAAGAACTGGCCATAGCTCGAAGCGTAAAGTCCATGGTAGGTGGTCAGTCATCTACCCTAGCTGTAGGAGTAAATAGGAGGTGAAATAACCCAGTAAAGGTCGAGATCCAAACCCCTAGTAGTAGGGGATGCACTGTACAGTACACACAGCCCCAATGAGTGTCCCCGTGTCCGATTTTACCTATCAAAACACCTTAAATCCACCTTAGTCCAGAACATATGTAATCTACATATGATTAGCTACCCAAATATATAATTAGATTAGAAAATTAAGAACAATTTATTCTAAGAGGCATTTCATCGAACACATTGAATAGCCCTTTGATACCCTTACGATACGCATACTAAATGGATTCGATTTGAACCCAAACTTAGCCTAGGTCTATGGGGACCATAAATGAATGCATCTATAGTGAGAAATCAGGAAATTATTAGGTTTAGAGGTCATTACCTATTGAGAGTTGGAATCTCAATAAAAAAGCGCTGAATCGACCCCATACCAATTCCTATAGTCAAATTGCTCCCAATCCTCGCTAGCTAGCCAATAGAGACCTCCTCTACACTAGGGGAGTGTATTGCAATTGATTTATCTCAATTTGGAGTTGATTTGAAGAAAGGGACAAAATTTGGGGAAGAACACAAATTAGGGTTAGGGTTTGCAATGAAAGAAGCAAGAGGGGGCTAACAAGATGTTATATAGGGTAGAGGTGCCTCTTGTGGCCGGCCATAGGTGTCCCTAGGGTTAGGTTTTGGCTCAGTTTAGTTTAGAGGCCGTCTTTTGGTTGAAATCAAGCCCCTTTAGTAAAGGTCCAATCACAAATTAGGGTTTCCACTAAATATCTAACTTAGACATAATATCCCGCAGAGTCCTTTTGTCCTCGCTTCGGACTCTTTGAGAACGATCGTCCTCGCTAAGGCGTGATGCCGTGCAAGCCTAAGTTGTGCTTGCACAAGGCCAAGACCTGAAGCAAGACAAGATAGACAAGGTTGACAATACGCAGCGGAACATATTGCATATAATTGAAGCATCAGCGGACATATTTCAGAATACAAGCATTGAACACAATGGTAACAAGAAACAAATCTCTTTTATTGATTTTATTTGAACAGATTACAAGCCCTCAATTCTTTCTGATACAATGTTACATTCTCTCAGAACTTTACAGATTACAATGATCTCGTTCCCATACATTACATCCCTTTATATACAAAACCAACTCTTGTAACAGATGTCATCTCTTGGCATCTCTTCTGATTTCTGGCTACTGAGGATGAGGCACGGGCTATCGCTTTGGACTATCCTTCTCGATGCATATTGCACTTGCATGCAGACTGATGGTGGGTCAGTATATCAGCATACTGGTGAATTGTGAACAAAGGGGCTATACTCTTCTGAAACGATCACTGTTAATTTAGTGAGAAAAATATTTTTTTGTGATGTGATCTTGCTACTTTTACCTATATTCATTCCATGCATACAGAGTCAGTTTATATCTCTTTTGAAAAACATCTTTGAAAAGCCACAGTTCATTTCTTTTTCTTTTCATATCAAGCATAAAAGGGACTATTCAATTCCAAGCACTATGACTATTTATTTCATGTGCAGTGCGCAGCGTGTTTCATAAGCATAATTATTTCTTTATCCAAGCAACTCTTAGGGACAATTATAAGCACGATATCATATCTTTCTGTAAAGGGGACATAGCATTTCATTGAATAGATAAATCTCTGTAAGCAATTCATGTCAAGGACTTAAGCAATACATATGTATCACTTTTCAGTGATTCTTACCATAGCCGACCGTCCATCCCTGCACAAGACAAGGATTAGCATAAACATGATGAAACCAACATTGTTCTCTGTTCGTCTCTGTATCATTAGCACTTAACAAAATCTTTACCGACTCATGTAATTCGATTTGTAGCTGTGATACAAGGCTCAGCTTTGCACTAATATATACGTAGACCAGTAGTTGGGACACTCCGGGTCAGCTTGTACTGATAACGCACATACTAGCAACTGTGCGCATGGTTCAGCTCTTTACCAACTGACACTTATCTATATGATGGTCCATGGAAAACCCATGATTTAGCCGCTGTGACTCTTGGGTTCAGCTCGTCGCTAGTGGACACTCTATACACCCTTGGTCTCTTTACGGCAGGGTGTTACTCTATCCCCCTAGGCCAAACGGCTCCGGTGTCCCAGAACCGGTCGTGAAGATCTATACTTGTGCACAAGTTGTCCAAGACCAATGCAAATGCAGCTATCAGATAAAACTATCATGCATCAATCGAGCAACTTGTAAACATTTTCATCTTCTTCTTTTCATGTATCGAGCCAACAGCTCTCCTATTTTCTCTATACAGACAAGTCGTATCATCTCTTTTAACAGCACAATGTGCATTCTCTGTACATCTCTTTCTTTATAGCAACAAACGAGGGGCAATAAACAATCTCTGTTTAAGCAAGCACGATAACAACAAGCATGAACTCTACTCTTTATAATCATACTCTATTCATGGACATGTAAACATTCTCTTTTCTTTTCTTATTAAGCATGGCAACAGTTCATTCATTTGAGGCACATCTCTAATTTAGCATAGCATCATCTCATAGATATTTAGAGGTGCCTCTTGTGGCCGGCCATAGGTGTCCCTAGGGTTAGGTTTTGGCCCAGTTTAGTTTAGAGGCCTTCTTTGGGTTGAAATCAAGCCCCTTTAGTAAAGGTCCAATCACAAATTAGGGTTCCACTAAATATCTAACTTAGACATAATATCTAGATATTCTAAAACTTGGTTAACTTATTCTAATCTACTAGCTAAGCCTCTAGGTTCATGATCAACATCTAGATTAGGGCAATTCTTGGTTTAGACATAATATATCAATTAGCACATTATTAATTAATTAAAATTCAAAAATAATCCAATTTTATAAATCACCAAAATAGCCTTGTTCTAAAAAGTGGTGGTGACAAATCTACCCCCTTAGAAAAATTTCATTCTCTAAATTTAAGGTGGTCGTACTCCTTCTAGGTTAAACCCGCAATAGTCAAGGTCAAGAAAATCTATTCAATAACATTCAAAACATGGTCCTACAGGTCATGATTTCATAGTCTCGAACAAGGTCACTACACTATCTAGCACAACACAATTATCCCGATAGGTACTAATGGAATCACACAACAAGATGGGGAAATAAGAACAGGAAAGACGGACCTGCTAATCCGTCACCCACAACGTTGGCCTCCTCGACCGTCAGCACAAAAGCCCTGCCCCTCTAGGGTATATCCCTCTGATGGTGCGGGGCATGGTGCTGCGCCACTGTCACGCCCCAGAACCAGAATACTGGAGAGCGGGGAGCGAACATAGCCAGCTACGTATATTGAAATGGAATCCACCTCGCTATACGGTCACGGCTGTCTACATATGAGGGTTTACTACAAGCCAACGGTCTCTTAAGGTCAAGCCTATTGTCTCAATCTCAAGCAAGTAATACAGTTACAAGATGTTAGACCACCAAATATACAATAGAAGGCGTCACAAATATTACATACTGGATGATCATGAAGCTAGTCGTACAAAATGTCAAGACTAGCAAGAGTTCAGTCATACATGATCAACCCTAGGATTTGTTAATAATGTTACAGCCCGTAGGCAGACAGTAAGTAAATATGCATCGAGCTAACAGGTGCTCGTCGGCTAAACGCCTCAAAAGAATAATTTTACAATGTAGTGAGCGAATCAAAAAGGAAAACCCACTCGTAGCCCGGGTTCCGTCTAGTCGTCACTATTGGGCTGGAAGTTCGGTAGATCCTCGGGTGCTGCTCCGAAATCTGGCCACACAAAACCAACTGGATCAAACCCCAGAAAGGGCAAGTGCCACAAAGGAGGCCACGAAATAAGAACAAAAGTCAGCATATCAGATCATAAAGAATAGAAGAAAAGTACAAGTAATAAAGAGTACAACAAGACAAAAAACGGCTAGGGACGTAGAACCATTCCGGAAGCCAGGTTACAACCCTTAAACCAAACAAGGACCGGGGTTGTAACCCTTCGCCTGAATAGCACTTTGTCTCTACCCATTTATTGTTAAAGATAAGTAAAACAATCATGTTCAGGAGTACCAGGTGCTGGGACTAGACGAGACTTAGACAGGGCTGGACACCATCCATTCACAAGCGGCCAAGCAAATACTACGGCTTACTACTTAACTAACTAGGGTTATCATAAGCCTAATTACTAACAAGATGCAAATGAGAATTTTCCAGTCCCAAGCCCTGCAGACTATCCAGTTATCCTTCCGCGGGTTGAGAGTATGGTTGGGTACATCGCCCAGGAGACGATATACCCTTAGGTGACTTAGAGGGTGCAACACATGACAGTATGCTGGAAATGTGCCCTACTCGTCGGCAGGCTACAAGTCCAATTTAAGCGCCCAGATAACGAGATCGCCTGTGACCGAAAATTCTCCATGAACTACAGTTTGATCTAGTAATTAGCCTAATCCATATTCAGTACGAATCTCTGACCGTGGTAACCAGGGAGTCACGTCCTAGACATGATACAAGACAAGACAAGACAAGTGGATTGCACAAAGCAACAAGAATGAACACCCACGGAGTCAAAGTTGATTATATGAGTCAAGTTAGCCATCGCAACAGTGTCAAGTCAAGTCAAGTTACAAGTTACAAGTCAGGAGTGCGCCGCCACGGGCCACTATCAAGTTATCCAGTACAAAGATTAATTATGAATCACAAGTTACAAGTTAAGAGCGTACCCCATCGGGACACTACTAAGAAGATCAGAAAGTACTAGGATCATAGATCACAGAAATCATGAAAATCGTACTAGTCATAAGCAAATCATCAAAAACCGTGCCAGGACGTGTTGGGTCAAGACAGTCGTGTTGTGTGGAACAAAATTTCAAAACTCAAATCCACAAAAGAGAAGCCAAGCCTAAGAAAATAAAACCAATCCATAATGCGCTAGTAGGTTGCGCAGGGGGTCGGATTGTGCTAGGGGAATGGACTGCGCAGGGGAATGGACTGCGCAGGGGAATGAACTGCGCTGAGGTTGGATTGCGCTAGGGTCGGGTTACGCTAGGTCGGGTTGCGCTGAGAGCAGGTTGCGCTGGGTCGGGTTGCGCTGAGAGCAGGTTGCGCTGGGGAGCGAGCTGCGCAGCGGTCAAGTGCGCCAATGGAAGGAAGGCGCTGGAGCTAAAGAGCGCCAGCGCGGGTCAGCCCAGCGCAAGGCGCTGGCCGAGGAGTTAGCACAGTTCGGCCATACGCTAAAGAGCGCTGGCCGAGGATCATCTTCTCCAACAGGTCGAGAGAAAATCCCAAGAACTCCAAATTTCAAATCTTCATAACTTAGCCAAAACAAAACCAAATTTAGATTTTTAAAGTTCTAACTTGTGTAAAATTGAATTCTCTTCCACATGGAAGCATCAAATCAAGCAAAAATTAAAGTTTAATAGATCAAAACCAAGGAATTCCAAAAATGGTTAAAACTTAGATCTAAAAAAATAGAAGCTCCAAATCACAAAATGCCAAGTTCTAATGTTGTTCACCATTGCCTAATCTAGCTAATGGACAAATAAAATGGGGTGCTTATTTGGTGGCAAGGTGCACTTGCCTATGGTGTTGGTGGAGAAAGGAAGAAGAAGATGAAGAAAATTAATGGAAGTTATGAGGAGAGAGAAAGTTAGGTAGGGTTTTAATGAAGGAGGGTATGTTGTGTTGAGGGTGGAGGTTAACTAAGGTAGTCCAATGCATACTAAACCAAACCAAACTAATCCTTCTCCACAAAGATTAAAACCATGCCAGGTCCAAAAACCCAATTTACGAGAAAACCAAAATCCGCAAGTCGAGCCAAATAACAATTACAGGCCAAAATCCGAGAAAATAAAATACAGGTCCGAAATACATATGGGCCTAATCAAAAATACGTATTCCAAAATACGGGCGTCACAACTCTATCCACCTTAAAAGAATTCCGTCCTCGGAATTTAAATCAAGATGCTAGAGTGGCAAGGACAAGCTATACTAATCTCAGGCAAGCTAAACTAAGCAATCAATCAAACAATCAATCATGCAAGCAAGGAATTGAAGGTATGAGAAAGAGGGAAGACATCCTGCTAGAAACCTCTCTGCCGGTTCTGAATCTGAGCCGGGGTCAGGGCATACTGCTGGGGTCTCTGCTGCTGAAATTCTTTGGTCTGAGGCGGCAATGGCCTCGGAGGCTGGTACTGCTGCTGTACTGGTGCTGGTGCTGGTGCTGGTCCCCTAACCGATGGACTGGTCTGAGCCGATAATGAACTGGCCCTATTCGGACAAGACCCTATCTGGTGGTCCGATGTTTCACAAGCCAAGCACAATCCTTGTGCTCTGCGACACTCCAAAACAACGTGTCCTGACTTCCCACAATGAGTGCAGCCCATTGCGGAAGACTGCTTCTGCTTCTGTTGCTGAGGGAACGTGACCGACGTCACTGAGGCCGCCTGCCTCGGAGTTCCAATGGTCAAACCCCTAGCTGTCGGGGCTGGAGCTGATGATTGGTACATCTAATTGTGGGACGGCTTCCTACCTCCGGTCCTATCCACGATCCTCTGGGAAGTATACTCGTGCCTCCTAGCTGCCCTAAATACTGTATCGAACGTCCGGTGCTCGAACTGTTCAACTGCCAACAAGATCTCCAAGTACAGTCCCTGCTGGAATCGCTGGGCCCTATCAAACTCAGTTGCCACCAAGGTGGGGGTAAACCTACTGAGTCTAGAGAACTCAGATGCATAACCGTCGACCGTTCTGCCTCCTTGCTTCAAGTTGGTAAATCTCGTCTGTAGGTTGTACCGAGCTACAGCATCAAAATACTTCGTCTGGAATCTTTCTCTAAACACTGCCCAAGTAACCGGCGCCGTTAATCCCACGGCCTGCGCCGCCCACCAACTGCGAGCTAAGTCTAGCAACTGTAGGCATACCACCGCCACCTTCTCATCCTCAGGTGTCCTAGCTGCTTCCAGAACCACCTCGGTATCCTGAAGCCAAGCGTCCGCGGCAATCGCATCTTCGCTGCCATCGAAGAATGGGGGATTCAGGCGCTTGAAGCTGTTGGCCGCACTGTTCCCTGGATGACCATCTGCCACTGCCTGGTACAAGGCATCGCCTCTACGATCCTGGAAAGCTATCAAGGTCCTGATGAGACCAACCAAGGTGCCATCATCAGGCTCGGCAGGCTGGACGGGCTGAACTGGTGGTTCTCCTCCAGTAGGCACAACTCTGGAGGCTACTCCGGAATGCTGGACTTGATCTCCGGGTTGCTATTCTACGGGAGGTGCTCCGCCTGGCTGATCGGCAGGTCCAGGAACAATGCCGCTGAAGAAGAAGACATAGAAAACAATAAGGAAGGACCAGGACAGATCAACGATACAAGCATGTGATCAGGTCAAGATTTTCAGGGATTTGAAGATACGAGCAGAGATCAAGGGCGAGTACTGATTGAGACATCTATTGGTAAACCCTCACATTCTTGAATGCCAAGACCTGCATGTGCCACCACTTAAACCATGTCATGTACCAGAACTAGAATACTGGAGAGCGGGGGCGAAACATAGCCAGCTGCGTATATTGAAATGGAATCCATCTCGCTATACGGTTACGGCTGTCTAGATATGAGGGTTTACTACAAGCCAACGGTCTCTTAAGGTCAAGCCTATTGTCTTAATCTCAAGAAAGTAATATAGTTACAAGATGTTAGACCACCAAATATACAATAGAAGGCGTCCCAAATATTACATATTGGATGATCATGAAGCTAGTCGTACAAAATGTCAAGACTAGCAAGAGTACAGTCATACTATGATCAACCCTAGGAATTTGTTAATCGTGTTACAGCCCGTAGGCAGGCAGTAAGTAAATATGCATCGAGCTAACAGGTGCTCGTCGGCTAAACGCCTCAAAAGAATAATTTTACAATGTAGTGAGCGAATCAAAAAGGAAAATCCACTCGTAGCCCGGGTTCCGTCTAGTCGCCACCATTGGACTGGAAGTTCGGTAGATCCTCGGGTGCTGCTCTGAAATCTGGCCACACAAAACCAGCTGGGTCAAACCCCAGAAAGAGCAAGTGCCACAAAGGAGGCCACGAAATAAGAACAAAAGCCAGCATATCAGATCATAAGAAATAGAAAAAAAGTACAAGTAGTAAAGAGTACAATAAGACAATAAACGACTAGGGACGTGAAACCATTCCGGGAGCCAGGTTACAATCCTTAAACCAAACAAGGACCGGGGTTGTAACCCTTCGCCTGAATAGCACTTTGTCTCTACCCATTTATTGTTAACGATAAGTAAAACAATCATGTTCAGGAGTACCAGGTGCTGGGACTAGACGAGACTTAGACAGGGCTGGACACCATCCATTCACAAGCGGCCAAGCAAATACTACGGCTTACTACTTAACTAACTAGGGTTATCACAAGCCTAATTACTAACAAGATGCAAATGAGAATTTTCTAGTCCCAAGCCCTGCAGACTATCCAGTTATCCTTCTGCGGGTTGAGAGTATGGTTGGGTACATCGCCCAAGAGACGATATACCCTTAGGTGACTTAGAGGGTACAACACATGACGGTGTGCTGGAAATGTGCCCTACTCGTCGGCAGGCTACAAGTCCAATTTAAGCGCCCAGATAACGAGATCGCCTGTGACCGAAAATTCTCCATGAACTACAGTTTGATCTAGTAATTAGCCTAATCCATATTCAGTGCGAATCCCTGACCGTAGTAACCAGGGAGTCACGTCCTAGACATGATGCAAGACAAGTCAAGATAAGTGGATTGTACAAAGCAACAAGAATGAACACCCACGG
Source organism: Iris pallida (assembly GCA_029216955.1). NCBI lineage: Eukaryota > Viridiplantae > Streptophyta > Magnoliopsida > Asparagales > Iridaceae > Iris > Iris pallida. Next base: position 13,674,716 of record JANAVB010015000.1, read on the forward strand.
AGTCAGAGTTGATTATATGAGTCAAGTTAGCCATCGCAACAGCGTCAAGTCAAGTCAAGTTACAAGTTACAAGTCAGGAGTGCGTCGCCACGGACAACTATCAAGTTATCCAGTACAAAGATTAATTATGAATCACAAGTTACAAGTTAAGAGCGCACCCCATCGGGTCACTACTAAGAAGATCAGAAAGTACTAGGATCATAGATCACAGAAATCACGAAAACCGTACTAGTCATAAGCAAATCATCAAAAACTGTGCCAGGTCGTGTTGGGTCAAGACAGTCGTATTGTGTGGAACAAAATTTCAAAACTCCAATCCACAAAAGAGAAGCCAAGCCTAAGAAAATAAAACCAATCCATCATGGGCAAGTAGGTTGCGCAGGGGTCGGATTGCGCTAGGGTAATGGACTGCGCAGGGGAATGGACTGCGCAGGGGAATGAACTGCGTTGAGGTTGGGTTGCGCTAGGGTTAGCTTGCGCTGGGTCGGGTTACGCTGAGAGCAGGTTGCGCTAGGGTCGGGTTACGCTGAGAGCAGGTTGTGCTAGGTCGGGTTGCGTTGAGAGCAGGTTGCGCTGGGGAGCGAGCTGCGCAGCGGTCAAGTGCGCCAATAGAAGGAAGGCGCTGGAGCTAAAGAGCGCCAGCACGGGTCAGCCCAGCGCAAGGCGCTGGCCGAGAAGTTAGCGCAGTTCGGCCATGCGCTAAAGAGCGCTGGCCGAGGATCATCTTCTCCAACAGGCCGAGAGAAAACCCCAAGAACTCCAAATTTTAAATCTTCATAACTTAGCCAAAACAAAACCAAATTTGGATTTTCAAAGTTCTAACTTGTGTAAAATTGAATTCTCTTCCACATGGAAGCCTCAAATCAAGCAAAAATCAAAGTTTAATAGATCAAAACCAAGAAATTCCGAAAATGGTTAAAACTTAGATCTAGAAAAATGGAAGCTCCAAATCTTAAAATGTCAAGTTCTAATGTTGTTCACCATGGCCTAATCTAGCTAATGGACAAATAAAATGGGGTACTTATTTGGTGGCAAGGTGCACTTGCCTATGGTGTTGGTGGAGGAAGGAAGAAGAAGATGAAGAAAATTAATGGAAGTTATGAGGAGAGAGAAAGTTAGGTGGGGTTTTAATGAGGGAGGGTATATTGTGTTGAGGGTGGAGGTTAACTAAGGTAGTCCAATGCATACTAAACCAAACCAAACCAATCCTTTTCCACAAAGATTAAAACCATGCCAGGTCCAAAAACCCAATTTACGAGAAAACCAAAATCTGTAAGTCGAGCCAAATAACAATTACAGGCCAAAATCCAAGAAAATAAAATACAGGCCCAAAATTCATATGGGCCTAATAAAAAATACGTATTCCGAAATACGGGCGTTACAGCCACGGATGGCCTCGCTCCCTCTGTCTACTTCATGATACTCAAGTAACATCCACACTGATATTTTACTACATTATACTAGGGCACCATCTATATGGTATCTATTCTGCAATCTGATAATCATACCCGTCTATCCAGAACATGTTACAAGAATCCTCGTCACGCCAGTAAGTACGGCTACAATAATCTATAGAGTCCACAACTAAGGTACATACCTCTAGAATCATGGTATTAAAATTTTTGCATTGTCGTATGCTTGGCTGCAAAAACTTTAAATTCCCACATCCGAGAAATATATCCAAAATCAGACTCTATATCTTCGCCTTCAGCTAATATGGCTGTAGAAGATTCTAGATTCCATAACTGAGGCAACCTAGCCAAGAAGATTTATCTTGGTAATAAATTAAGTCAACAATGAACACCAAGAATCAAATTCAACAACGAACAAGGAAAGTAGATAGAAACTGTTGGAATCGAATTTTGAGATAGTTTATAATGAGATTCTCAAGGGTAATCCCAAGAATCTTCTCAAGTAGTCCTAACTGTGATTGAGTATCCTCTCACGCTAAAGCCTATTCCTTATCTCTTACCGCAAGTGCGCAGCAGTACAACTAATTGTCGCACTACCATGACTTTGCACTAATGTGAATCTTGACCTGCATGGACCACCACTAAAAATGTGTCATGACCCGCACCCGGTATAAGGGTACAAGTGCGTAATAATGCCCAACCTATGTCATAGAATCAGCGGTAGAATGCTGTACTAGGTCACTATCTAAATAACTCACGCAATTATATAATGTACCCGTTGTAAGCCCCCTGAATTTCAGGGTTTATTTTAAATTTTTTGAATGAATTATTTTTAATAAATGTTTGATTATTTAATTGTTTTGATCATTAATGTACCTTTCCGTGACTTTGACCTCTGGAGCGTCAGGGATGCCAATCTCTGTAAACTCTCTTTACGAGTTTTGCAGTAGACAAGATTATCTTCGTTTTGATATATCATGTCCCACTTAAACTCGTACCCTTGTGCTCTTTTTGTATCGTGCAATTTTGGGTCAACATAGACCAATTAATCATTGAATAATTATTCCCACTTTTATCTTTGATCATCGTTTGCACGTTACCGTGACTTTTAATTTAGGAGCACCAGACCAGTCATTTTCTCAGAACCAACTTCTTATGAATAATCTACTCGAGACGCTCTTCATCCATGACCTTCGTGTCCCACTCAGACACTCCATTTTGTGCTTCATTTTCTTCGTACAACTTTTGGGTCAATTTAGGCCAATTAATTATCTACCGTAAAACCTGATTTAATTTCCAATTTAATTTCGGGACCCGACATCGATCCAACCTAGTCGACCCAAAGTATGGACATGGTCCACATAAAGCCTACTGCCCACATGACGCTTGTGTTCCATTTATTTGAGCCCCCGCATGTTACTTATTTACCCCTGATTATAAATATCTATTTAAATTCAATTATTGCCCCCTGTCCGATTTTGACTCGACCCGGCTCGACCGAACCCAAACCCAAGCTCCATATTGTCCTCTCATGACTGCTCAAATACCCCACACAATATTTCTCTTTTTCCTATTTTGAAAATATCACTTCCTCCCTCTACTTTACAAATATCTTATATATATATATACATATATATACATATATATATAAATATCTCACTTTCTCTCACTTTATACCTACAAACACACACACACCTCACCATCTCTCTACCAGCACACACTTCTCACCCCCCTACATACCCGACCTCTTTCTCTCTCTATTTCCTATAATATCCCACTCTCTCTCTATTCCTACACTCTCTCTCTTATTATATGTACACACACCTACACACAACTCTCTCTCTCACTCTTTCTATATTTACACTAACACACACAAAATTTCTTTCCCTTCTCCCTACACTCGGCCGAAACCCCCTTCTATGGCAGCAAGCATCACCACCACCCTCACCATCATCCTTCCTCTCCTTCTCCTACTCTCCACCACACCACCACCATCAACTACACCATCACCATTATCATCATCACCATCATACTCACCACCACCATTAACCACCAACATCACCCAAACAGCCGCCCCCCCTCCGTGCCCGGCGCTGCGCCACCGCCGCCCTGGCCGGCCGGTACAGCAGAAGCTGCTCAGGCGAGCGACATGCAGCAGTAGCCAAGCACAGCAGCGTATGTACGTGCGTACGCGGGCTGCCGTCGTGCACCGTCGTGCCGCCGTGCCGTCGCACGGCCGCCGTGGTCGGTCCCCCTAGCGTGTGAGCCTCCGGCGAACCCCCATGAGCCACCACCTTCCTTCCCGATGCGATGCATAGGCTATTCGTGTGTTTTGAACAGAATCCCGTCGTGACGCGCGAGTTTTGAACTAGGAAATGGCGCTCCGTCGTAGCAACTTTGCGTGCATTTTTCGAGAGTTCCGACCGTTGGATCGCCGAACTCTTTCCTCTATCGCAATCTGGGTATATCTATCTTCACTCTCCTCAAGTTTCGTCCGTTAATTTCGTCGTTTGATACCTCAAAACTGGCCACCAAATTGACACTTTAAATTGTACTATTTTTGGACAGTTTTGTGGAGCCGACTTCGTCAGCTTGTAACTCCGTCGTCGCAGCTCCGGTTGGCGCGCTACTAATTTCTGTGTGCAGCTGGTATAACCCTCTTCCTGCTCCTTAAGTTTCGTTTTATTGTGAATACGTTTGGTTGGTCGAATTTGATGCCAAATTTGGCCGTCCGAATTCTTAATTTTGCACTTGTTAAATTCCATTTTTGAACCTGGGACTCCAGATTCAATTTTTGACACCAGCAGTAGACTCGTGGCGTCGTTCTGGCATATTTTCATATAAAATTTACTTGATTTGGAGAACGTGGGCCCTGGCACGCATTTCGGTGCAAAGCGAGTCCCACATATCGAGTCAACGGGTCACTTTGAGATCGGCTCATCGGAATCCAATTCCGGATATACTGTTGAGTTCGTGTTGTTATTCTAAACCTGTTGACATATAATTTGCTGAGTTTTGAAGACATTTGCTCCGACACGTATTTCGGTGCAAATTGGATTCCAAATATCTGCGTCAACGTGTCATTTTGAGATCGGCTCATCGGAATTCCATTTCGGACATATCGTTGGGTTCGTATCATCATTCTGGATTCGTGAACATATAATTACTAGGTTTTGTAGACTTCTATCCGGACACATTTTTCGGTGCAAAGTGTGTCCAACGGCGGACATCATTTTGACCCGAAATTACCGTTTTGTCCCTGTGTCTAAATTGGACTTATGGGTAGGCTATCCTAGCTAATTTGACCATTCTGGACACGTTGGTGATATTTATTTTATCATCCGACAACATATGTAGATTTTACTTATGTATCATCCATAATTTGTAATTAATTATTTTTCCAAAAATTGTTACTTGCTGTTTTTGAATTTCTATATATATTTTAAGTACTATAAAAATCTGGAAAAAATTATATTTAAATACTATATTAATTTAGCTAATTTATTATAATTCTTCCAGTATTTAATAAGTACTTTTGATATTTTATAAAAATAGGAAAACAGAACTCATTTTCAGGATATATGTGTTTGCTAATTTGTAATAAATATCTATGAGGGTTTATAAATTCTAGAAAAATTAGTATAAATTTCTATAATTAACAAGGATCATTATGATACTTTATTTTATGTATAATTAAGCTTTTTGTATATCTCAAAAATTGTTGGAACATATTGTACAGTTTGATTTATTTATTAAATAGTTACGACTTACAAGTTTTGTGTTGATTTGAGTTATTGTAGTATTGGACCTCACCCTACATTAGTGTAAAGGTCCTAGAAAATTAGTTTGGATATAGTGTCACCCCACATTGGACTTTTATGCTAGGTCCCCACTTGGTTAGTATCTAGTTAGTAGTCGTGTCACACCACTAGTGTAAAATCTTGAACATAACTTAGATGTTGAATTTGTATATCATTATTGACAGGACACCGAACATCTATATCTTCATACTAGTATTCTTTCTTTGCTCGAGGCAAGTACATCTGCAAACTCATTTACTGTCTTTTAATGCTAGAACATGTATTAACCCTGTTAAAATACTGATCCTTGAGGTAGCAAGTTAAAATCTTTACATGATATATTATTTTTAGTACCTACCATGCTTAGGACAGTTCTTATATCTTCACATGCTTTTTACTGGTTCTCAGTACATGTTCCACCATATTTTATACTGCTCTCAGTACCTACCATGCTTATACTGCTCTGAATATTCCACATGTTTTTACTGTTCTCGTATCTCTCATATGTTAGAATATGGGTTATGGAGAAACTGATAGTTGAGTACGTGATCATGCCCCTTCTACCATGACGTATGTACCGAGCAAGGTAGCATTTTACATGCATACCTTGTCGTAGGCCTATCCTTCGAATTTATGCGTATGTAAATCTATCGCTTGTGACTTGTACGGAAGTACATTTTATTTTACATGTGCCCTCAGTACTTTGTACACCTATTGACCGATCACGTACCTGCTCCAGTTTTAAACATTAGATATACATGTGTCACCTTGACAAATGTATTTACTGTGATTCCAGTCATACCATGATTTCAGATATGCCATGTTCTCTATGTTACTATGATAATGTGATTCCAGTTGTACCATGAGGCCATGTTTCCAGTATTTTCTGTTTTGTAGACTTATTACACCATGTTTCTTGTTGTACATCTCTTTCATTATATATTCAGTACTTTAGTTGTAGAGGTTGTACTTGCTCCCGTCCTGACAGGATAACGTTATAGGAATACTTTCGGAGGAAGATTTGCTCTGTGATCTTTTCTATGGACCCACTACAGAGGACCAGGCTTTTGCTCCCGAGGAAGTCCCCGCAGGGAACCTCGCTTGGTAGTCTTGCTTATATTATTTTTTTGGCTTAGTTATTGAACTGTTTAGACTATATTTGGTAGTTACTGGACTTTGTCTCCAGTTAGATACTTTGGAAGTGTATTATTTAGTCTGTGCTTATTTTACCTTCGCTTATAGATGCTGTGCTGTGATGAACCTATTAAATGTGATATTAGAACTGTTAGCAGCTTAGATCCTTTATTGTCTATTCTTAGAACAGCTTACTACGCTTTAACCAAACGTAGGCTGGACATGGCTCGGCCCGGCCCAACAATTTAGGTATCGGGTCGTGACATGTTTTTAGTGGCGGCCCATGCAGGTCAAGACTTAAGTTGTTTGGTTACGTTATTGTACCAAGCATGCCTACAATTAGGATCTAGGACAACTTGTTAAACACTAGGAATAACATTTAGAACACCTAGAGGATTACTAGGGTTGCAACATAGGAGAACTCATCACAGCATAGGACCGTTAACTGTATTTAGTCTCTTGCTTGAAATTCAGTGGGTTACAATTTTGACCAGGATAGTATCCTTGGGATGACTCCTGAGGATCTCACTCTAATCTTACCTCGAAATCTGTTTTCACTTATTTTCATTTGCTTTTCCTTAAATTCGTTGTTGAAATTGATTTTTGATTTTCGTTGTTAACTTTGATCTTGCATTGTGATAAATTTTGTGGATTGGATTATGATATATCCTGATAAGGTAAATGTCTGCTTTAGTTATGGAGTTTAGAATTTATCGCAGCCATATTAGCTGGTATGACAAAAACATAAGGGCCTGATTTTGGGTATACTTATCTTAGTTATGGAATTTAGATTTTCTCGCAGCCATACCGGTTGGCATGGCGAGAATTCTAGATAACATGATTATAGGGTGTATACCTTAGTTATGACTCTATCGTTTATTGTATCTAAGCTTACTGGTGTGGCAAAAATTTTGGCAACATGATTTCAGGAAGACGTGTATGGTTATCAGGTCATATCTCAACTTGGTTCACTTCGTTATGACCGAATGAGCAAGAATAAATTCTTATTGTCATTCTTCCCCGTCTTGATTAACTCTGTCCTATCTACATCCACAACAAGGATTATAGGTTCTCTAGGACTATCCAATAGGATTGCTTTTATGTTATCTTTTTGGACATAATTATTTTTGTGTTCCATCTTTCCTATGACTTGACTAAACTCTTTTTTGTTAACCTCTTGGATAATTCTTCTCGTTATGCATCTCGTTGTCTTTGTACCATTCTTGGAGATTTTTCGACAAACTTTCCTGTCTTGCTTGACCCTTTAACTTGTTTGAACACTGTTATGGATTGCTTGACCCAGTCTTAGGCCTTGTTACCTTCTATTTGATAGACGACCGAAATAGCCAAACCTTGTTAACTGATTCTATAGTATAACTATAAATGTATTGTGTGTTTGTGATAAATACTTTTCCTAGGGAATTGGTTAGATTAAGCTTATAGGACAAGTATGGGTGACTGACTATAGTAGACTTGGAAACCATTAAGAACGATTGCAATGATAGTATAACTTGATAATAGGGTATCTAAGATGGAGTAATGAGATAGTATATTGTTGTGACTATAGATTGAAGATTAAAATCTGGTGCTTAGCAGTTTGAGGATTTAGTATTTGTAGAATTTTGGTTGGTTATCTATAGCTAATTACATGTGATTAGAGGGTAGATCGATATGTGGATTGATATAGAATAAGTTAGAATGAGTTATCGTATTGCGTACGAGATCGAAAGATATCAGTTAAAACGATAAGAAAAAAGACAGAGACATATGTACATTGGTAATTAATAAATCGAGAGTTTTGAAATCGAGGATTTATATTCAGAGGACTTGTTGAGTAAAAAGAAGAAGGCTCTACGCCAAGGATCAGAATTGAACGTATAATTTCAAGGAGAAGCTGTAGGAAATGATTGATGACAAATGATGCAAAGGAACTGTGGATTGATAGAATAAGGATACTTAGGATGTGATTAGGAAATCAAGTATTTACAATTGAGGTTGGAAACATGGTTGATGATCAAGTATTGTAGGTTCATAAACATACCCAGAGAATGACCTATAGTTTAGGGTATACATAAATATTCATGTTAGTATGGAAGATTTTAAAGGATGTACGACGTAGTTTATGATAGAAGGACCTTGTTGAACATAAACCAAAAAGATTGTAAAGAGAAACAGAAGAGATGATTACAAGGGTAGCAGATTGAGTATCGTAGCCAGAGCAGCTACATGTTATAGTTTGACCTATTGGATGATTTTTAATTTTGAGGACGAAATTCTTGTAAGGTGGGTAGGATGTAAGCCCCCTGAATTTTAGGATTTATTTTAAATTTTCTGAATGAATTATTTTCAATAAATGTTTTATTATTTAATTATTTTGATCATTAATGTACCTTTCCGTGACTTTGACCTCTGGAGCGTCAGGGATGCCAATCTCTATAAACTCTCTTTACGAGTTTTGTAGTAGACAAAATTATCTTCGTTTGGATATATCATGTCCTACTTAAACTCGTACCCTTGTGCTCTTTTTGTATCGCGCAACTTCGGGTCAACTTAGACCAATTAATCGTTGAATAATTATTCCCACTTTTATCTTTAATCATCGTTTGCACGTTACCGTGACTTTTAATTTAGGAGCACGAGACCAGTCGTTTTCTCATAACCAATTTCTCATGAATGATCTACTCGAGACGCTCTTCACCCATGACCTTCGTGTCCCACTCAGACACTCCATTTTGTGCTTTATTTTCTTCGCACAACTTTTGGGTCAATTTAGGCCAAGTAATTATCTACCATAAAACCTGATTTAATTTCTAATTTAATTTCGGGACCCGACATCGATCCAACCTAGTCGATCCAAAGTATGGACATGGCCCACATAAAGCCTACTGCCCACATGACGCTTGTGTACCATTTATTTGAGCTCCTGCATGTTACATATTTACCCCTGATTATAAATATCCATTTAAATTCAATTATTGCCCCATGTCCGATTTTGACCCGACCCGGCTCGACCGAACCCGAACCCAAGCTCCATGTTGTCCTCTCACGACTGCCCAAATACCCCACACAATATTTCTCTTTTTCCTATTTTGAAAATATCACTTCCTCTCTCTACTTTACAAATATCTTATATATATATATATATATATATATATATATATATATATATATATATATATATATATATATATATATATATATATATATATATATATATTTAAATATATATATTTAAATATCTCACTTTCTCTCACTTTATACCTACAAATACACACACCTCACCATCTCTCCACCAGCACACACTTCTCACCCCCCCTATATAGCCGACCTCTTTCTCTCTCTATTTCCTATAATATCCCACTCTCTCTCTATTCCTACACTCTCTCTCTCTTATTATATGTATATACACCTACACACAACTCTCTCTCTCACTCTTTCAATATTTACACTCATACACATAAAAATTTCTTTCTCTCCTTCCTACACACGGCCGAAACCCCCCTCCATGGTAGCAAGCATCACCACCACCCTCACCATCATCCTCCCTCTCCTCCTCCTACTCTCCACCACACCACCACCATCAACTACACCATCACCATTATCATCATCACCGTCATACTCACCACCACCATTAACCACCAACATCACCCGAACAGCCACCCCCCCGCCGTGCCCGGCACTGCGCCACCATCGCCCTGGCCGGCCGGCAGCAGCAGCAGCTGCTCAAGCGCACGGCATACAGCAGTAGCCAAGCGCAGCAGCAGCGCGCACGTACGTGCATGCGCGGGCCACCGTCGTGCGCCGCCGTGCCGCCGCACCGCCGCCGTGGCCGGTCCTCCTAGCGTGCGAGCCTCCGGCGAACCCACATGAGCCGCCACCTTCCTCCCCAGCGTGATGCATAGGCTATTCGTGCGTTTTGAACAGAATCCCGTCGTGACGCGCGAGTTTTGAACTCGGAAATTGTGCTCCGTCGCAGCAACTTCGCGTGCGTTTTTCGAGAGATTCGACCGTTGGATCGGCGAATCTTTGCTCCGTCGCAATCTCGGTATATCCATCTTCACTCCCCTCAAATTTCGTCTATTAATTTCGTCGTTTGATACCTCAAAACTGGCCACCAAGTTGACACTTTAAATTGTACTATTTTTAGACAGTTTTGTGGAGTCGACTTCCTCAGCTTGTAACTCCGCCAGTCGCAGCTCCGGTTGGTGTGCTACCAGTTTCTGTGCGCAGCTGGTATAACCCTCTTCCTGCCCCTTAAGTTTCGTTTCATTGTGAATACGTTTGGTTGGTCGAATTCGACGCCAAAGTTGACCGTCCGAATTCTTAATTTTGCACTTGTTAAATTCCAATTTTGAACCCGGGACTCCGGATTCAATTTCTGACACCACTGGTAGACTCGTGGCGTCGTTCTGGCATGTTTTCATATAAAATTTGCTTGATTTGGAGAACGTGGGCCCTGGCACGTATTTTGGTGCAAAGCGGATCCCACATTCCGAGTCAATGGGTCACTTTGAGATCGGCTCATCGGAATCCAATTCCGGAAATACCGTTGAGTTCGCGTTGTTATTCTGAACTCGTTGACATATAATTTGCTGAGTTTTGAAGACATTTGCTTCGGCACGTATTTCGGTGCAAACCGGATTCCAAATGTCCCGCGTCAATGTGTCATTTTGAGATCGGCTCATCGGAATTCCGTTTCGGACATACCGTTGGGTTCGTATCATCATTCTGGATTCGTGGATATATAATTTGCTAGGTTTTGTAGACTTCTATCCGGACAAATTTTTCGGTGCAAAGTATGTCCAACGGCGGACATCATTTTGACCCGAAATTATCGTTTTGCTCCTGTGTCTGAATTGGACTTGTGGGTAGGCTATCCTAGCTAATTTGACCGTTGTGGACACTTTGGTGATATTTATTTTATCATCCGACAACATCTATAAAATTTGCTTATGTATCATCCTTAATTTGTAATTAATTATTTTTCCAGAAATTATTACTTGCTGTTTTTGAATTTCTATGTATATTTTAAGTGTTGTAAAAATCTTAAAAAAAATTGTATTTAAATATTATGTTTATTTAGCTAATTTAATATAATTTTTCTAGTATTTAATAAGTACTTTTGGTATTTTATAAAAATAGGAAAACAGAACTCATTTTCAGGATACATGTGTTTGCTGATTTTTAATAAATATCTATGAGGGTTTATAAATTTCAGAAAAATTAGTATAAATTTCTATAATTAACAAGGATCATTTTGGTACTTTATTTTATGTATAATTAAGCTTTTTGTCTATCTCAAAAATTGTTGGAACATAATGTACACTTTGATTTATTTATTGAATAGTTACGACTTACAAGTTTTGTGTTGATTTGAGTTATTGTAGTATTGGACCTCACCCTACATTAGTGTAAAGGCCCTAAAAAATTAGTTTGGATATAGTGTCACCCTATATTGGGCTTTTATGCTAGGTCCCCACTTGGCTAGTATCCAGTTAGGAGTCGTGTCACACCACTAGTGTAAAATCTTGAACATAACTTAGATGCTGAGTTTGTATCTCATTATTGACTGGACACCGGACTTCTATATCTTCGTACTAGTATTCTTGCTTTGTTCGAGGCAAGTACATCTGCAAACTCATTTACTGTCTTTTAATTCTAGAACATGTATTAACCCTGTTAAAATACTGATCCTTGAGGTAGCAAGTTAAAATCTTTACATGGTATATTATTTTCAGTACCTACCATGCTTAGGACAGTTCTTATATCTTTACATACTTTTTTTGGTTCTCAGTACATGTTCCACCACGTTTTATACTGCTCTCAGTACCTACCATGCTTATACTGCTCCGAATATTCCACATGTTTTTGCTGTTCTCGTATCTCTCACATATTAGAATATGGGTTATGGGAAAACTGATAGTTGAGCACGTGATCATGCCCCTTCTACCGTGACGTATGTACCGAGCAAGGTAGCATTTTACATGCATACTTTATCGTAGGCCTATCCCGCAGATTTGTGCGTATGTACATCTATCGCACGTGACTTGTACAGAAGTACATTTTATTTTACATGTGCCCTTAGCACTTTGTACACCTATTGACCGATCACGTACCTGCTCCAGTTTTAAATATTAGATATACATGTGTCACCTTAACAAATGTATTTTACTGTGATTCCAGTCATACCATGATTCCAGATATGCCATGTTCCCTATGTTACTATGATACTGTGATTCCAGTTGTACCATGAGGCCATGTTTCCAGTATTTCTTGTTTTATAGACTTATCACACCATGTTTCTTGTTGTACATCTCTTTCATTATATATTCAATACTTTAGTTGTATAGGTTGTACTTGCTCCCGTCCCGACAGGATAACGTTGTAGGAATACTTTCGGAGGAAGATTTGCTCTGTGATCTTTTTTATGGACCCACTACAGAGGACCAGGCTTTTGCTCCCGTGGAAGTCCCCGCAGGGAACTTCGCTTGGTAGTCTTGCTTTGATTATTTTTTTGGCTTAGTTATTGAACTGTTTAGACTATATTTGGTAGTTACTGGACTTTGTCTCCAGTTAGATACTTTGGAAGTGTATTATTTAGTCTGTGCTTATTTTACCTTCGGTTATAGATGCTGTGTTGTGATGAACCTATTAAATGTGATATTAGAACTGTTAGCAGCTTAGATCCTTTATTGTCTATTCTTAGAACAGCTTACTATGCTTTAACTAAGCGTAGGCTGGACATGGCTCGGCCCGGCCCAATAATTTGGGTATCGGGTCGTGACACCCGTCATGGATCTCAACTCCGAATAGAGGACAAGTAAAGATATAGTAAAACTCAATCATAGTCTAAGCATGATAAGATAACACAGAAGTCTAGGTAACTATTAAGACTAAACAAACAACAACTAAAATAAAAACTGCTAAATAATAATATCTCAAAACAATCTCAAATACAAAGTCAAATATCTCTACTTATTACAATTTAAGTCCAAACATGAAAATCTAGTACAAGTCTACTAAGCTAGTCTCCCGATCACTCCTGAAAGTCGGGACCCAAGGTAGCTAAACTATCTCCGGATCCATAGTAGGTAGGGCATGTAACATCTGAAAAATTTTGTCAAGGTATCCAGTCAGGATTGGAACGAGCACATCTCATCTAAAAATCTGAAGTAAACGATAAGGACTATAAAGCAGTTATAGACAGTTATATTGATAAAGCATTAAAGTTTTAGACAAGTAATAATGTAGAGCAACAGTTTAAAGTACAGGAGAAGTAATATAACGAATCAGAAGAGCATGTCAATAAAGACTGTAAATAAGCAAGCTGAACTAGAGTAATGTGATATGAGTCCAGACAGTACAATATAATTCAAGTATGATTTCACTCAATGATTCTAGTAGGGTGATTCTTGTAATGATTCTAGTGATGATTCTAGTAGGGTGATTCTTGTAATGATTCTAGTGATGATTCTAGTATGAGTCCAGACAATACTCAAAAGTGTGGTTTAAAATACTGAGATCGATATGTAAACGACTAGGGGTAAATCTGGCACATCGCACACCTGCTAAGTATGGGATGGCTATTGTTCTTGTATAAGTCATAGGGAGGTGATTCTTGTATTTAGGAATGTCTACATGTCTACTCAAGTATTTTTCTACCCGACAAGTACAAGTGAATCCATAACCCGATACGTAAATCGAGAACAAGTCCAGCCAGAACATGATGATGCTAGTAGCTGATTCCAGTAGTGATTCTTGTAATAGAGGCCAAACATGTAAAAGGTGAGTGTCACATGCAGTAGATCCAGAAATACCAATCCGTATTGACAGAGAATCAAATAGAACTAACTAGAACTGAAATACAGTAATCAGCAAGTAAATGAAAGAACTATCAAAGAATGTACTCGCTTGATACCCTGAGCAACCGATGTATACAGATGTCCGAACTGGAGTCACAAGGTCCTATTTAGTGCAATACAGGTTATAATGTGTTCAATATGTAATAATTAAAGTTTACAATACAATCTACATGATTCTAAGTCAAAGTCAACTCTTGGTCTACTTTGGTCAACCTTCAGTCAAACCAGGTCAACATCTAGGGTTTGGTCAACTATCCAGTCAAGGTGGGTCAATACTAGACTATTGGTCAACTCTAGCTAAAGCTAACTCAAATCTAACCCATAGGTCTACATAACTTGGGATACCATATATACTATATCAACTATATACATATCCATTGCCTATGGTCCTAGACATATATAATCTCAACCTTATCTCCTAACCAATATTCCTATAACCACTTATATATATATATATATATATATATATATATATATATATATATATATATATATATATATATATATATATATATAGACTTTAACCTCAACTCTATCTTATATACCCATAGGCTATATACTAGGATACCTTAGGCTATACCATATGGCTATCATATATATGTACCTATAGTATATAGCCTAAACATATATCTCATAATTATAATACACATCATATTCTAGGCATGAATCCCCCTATGCAAATCCACATACTCTCACTCCCATGATACACATCTAGTATTCTGTAAATGACCTATATATATGATACACATCTCACACTCAACATATGGCTGACACTAGATACTTCACATAACACTCATCTATTACCAACACAAACCTATTAGGATACTATTAGGATATCCCAAACTGTTCTGAACATTAAAGCACACGCAAACACCTATGGCCAAATGGCCTCTCTCATGAATGATACCACTATAAAGAATTGAGCAAACACATATCCCAAAGTAATTCCAAGCTCGAGTCATAATCTTACTTAGACTGGACTGAAGAAAAGCTCCTTCACAATGTGTCAACTGATACAAGCATAGGAGTGGACTAGGCATATGCAATTTAGACTGATACGCTAGTAGGTAGCAGTACAAAAGAACAGAACATGTAACACATCTAACCCTCATCTTCACATATACTTTCTCTGGTTCTTATGCCACCACTACCCCCATACTCTAATGTATGTCACATTGTCAAGTGACACTCACCCACAAACAAATCCTCACTCAATCACTCCTCTTATCATACAGGTAATATCTGCTACAAGACATAAAATCCTTATCACACATAACCTAGGCAAAGTCTGAACTAGGGAGCAGTGGACTAAACTACCCAGGTAGCAGGACAGATAGAGCTAGGTAACGTAGTAAACTGAGCTCTGAGCACTTCTCAAGGCTAGACATGCACGAGTTGATGAATCATGAAATCAAAATAAAGAACAGGTAATTCATTAAAGAGTCTGAACATGGACTTAATCAAAGATTGTAGGGAATAGATCAAGGAATGGACATGGAATAGTGGACTGATACTCAAAGAGTAAGTATCAGTCGAGTAATTAATCAGGATCTGGAATGGCAGGATGGTTAAATGTGAAGTGGCAGTGAATATAGCTTGAAGTAAATGGAATGTTGTTCAATGTGTAGGCAATAAAATAAAGGTGTAAGGTCTGAACGCTTATATGATGGCTGGATCAAACCCAGGTTCAGTAAGGAATCCCCAATTGGAGGTTCACCCAAGGCATCTATCTGGGATTTCTGAACATCAAGTGTTTTGCTCTAATCACTCCTTACTTGGATTTGAAACATACAGTGAATAATTTCAATGTAGCCCATGCAATAGGTGAAAGAAGGATTTACAAAATAGTTAACTCTAAAAACAGGGAAGGGTACGTGTGTGGCAGTGAGCTTAATGTTATGCTCGACTGCACAAGCAAAGGGACAGGTAATGTAATGGATTAGAGAACTGAGTGCAGTGAATGATGGAACGGAACAGTAAAATAAAATTCGAGGCCCCCAATCCAAATGACCCATGCAACCATAAGTCGATTGACAGTAGTAAATTAGAGATGAACAAGGACTTATCTATCCAAATCAAGGTTCCATAATCCTTTCCTCATGATAGAACAGGTAAATGGGGGGTGTTCGACTTTACTAAGTGAAGTCTGTAGGCCATGGCATAGTAAGAACTGACCATGGCTCGAAGCCTAAAGTCTATGGTAGGTGTACCCTAGCTGTAGGAGTCAATAGGAGGTGAAATAACCCAGTGAAGGTCGAGATCCAAACCCCTAGTAGCAGGGGATGCACTGTACAGTGCACACAGCCCCAACGAGTGTCCACGTGTCCGATTTCACCCATCGAAACACCTCAAATCCATCTCAGTCCAGAACATATGTAATCTACATATAATTTAGCTACCCAAATATATAATTAATTTAGAAAATTAAGAACAATTTATAATAAGAGGCATTTCATCGAACACATTGAATAGCCCTCTAATACTCTTACGATACGCATACCAAATGGATTCGATTTGAACCCAAACTTAGCCTAGGGCTAGGGGGATCCTAAATGAATGCATCTGTGGTAAGAAATCAGGAAATTAATAGGTTTAGAGGTCATTACCTATTGAGAGTTAGAATATCAATAAAAAAGCCCTTCAATAATAGAAGAATTATTCTTCTAATTACACATAGGGCACATTGTCACGACCCGTTACCCAAATTGTTGGGCCGGGCCGAGCCATGTCCAGCCTACGCTTGATCAAAGCGTAGTAAGCTGTTCTAAGAATAGACAATAAAGGATCTAAGCAGCTAACAGTTCTAAAATCATATTTAAAGTTCATCACAACGCAGTATCTATAAGCGAAGGTAACATAAGCACAGACTTAATAATATACTTTATAAGTATCTAACTGGAGACAAAGTCCAGTATCCAAATATAAGTACAGACCAAAATCTATGTCTCAAAACACATGAAAGATAACTAAGCAAGGTTCCCCGCTGGGGCCTCTTCTGGAGCTAAGGCCAGGTCCTCAAAATCAGTGCCATAATATGTAACACATAGCATTTCCTCCTCAGAAAGTATACCTACAACGTTATCCTGTTAGGACGGGAGCAAGTACAACCTCTACAACTAAAGTACTGAATATATAATGAAAGAGATGTACAATAAGAAATATGGTGTGATAAGTCTATAAAACAGAAAATAGTGGAAACATAGCCTCATGGTACAACTGGGATCACAGTATCATAGCAATATATGGAACATGGTATATCTGGAATCATGGTATGACTGGAATCACGGCAAAATACATTTGTCAAGGTGACACATGTATATCTAATATTTAAAACTGGAGCAGGTACGTGATCGTCAATAGGTGTACAATGTGCAGGGGCACATAATGAAATGTACTTCTGTACAAGTGTAAAGGCGATAGATGTACATACGCACAAATACAACTTTAAGACTAAGGCCTACGGCGCAGTAACATATAAAATGAAACTTTGCTCGGTACTGTAGATGGGGCATGATCACGTACTCAACTATCACCCATAACCCATATTCTAACATGTGAGAGATACGAGAACAGTAAAAACATGTGGGAGATACGAGAACAGTAAAAACATGTGAGAGATACGATAACGATATAAAACATGTGAGAGATACTGGGATCGGTATAAAGCACGGTAGGTACTGATAGCAGTATAAAGCATAGTGAAATATGTACTGAGAACCAGTAAGAAGCATGTGAAGATATAAGAACTGTCCTAAGCATGTCAGGTACTGTAAGTAATACAACATGTGAAAATTTAACTTGCTACCTCAAGGATCAGTATTTTAACAGGATTAATACATGTTCTAGTATTAAAAGACAGTAAATGAGTTTGTAGATGTACTTGTCTCAAGCAAAGCAAGAATACTAGTACGAAGATATAGATGTCCGATGTCCTGTCAATAATGATATACAACTTAGCCTCTAAGTTAAGTTCAAGATTACACTAGTGACGCGATACGACTCCTAACTGGATACTAGCCAAGTGGGGACCTAGCATAAAAGTCTAATGTGAAGTGCCACTATATCCAAACTAATTTTTTAGAGTCTTTACACTAGTGCGGGGTGAGGTCCAATACTATAATAACTCAAAACAACACAAAACTTGCAAGTCGTAACTATTCAATAAATAAATCAAACTGTACACTGAGTTCCAACAATTTTTTTGAGATAGACAAAAAGCACAATTTTATATAAAATAAAGTACCAAAATAATCCTTATTAATTATAGAAATTTATACTATTTTTTCTGGAATTTATAAACCTTCATAAATAATTATAAAAAATCAGCAAACATAAATATACTGAAAATAAATTCTGTTTTCCCATTTTTATAAAATACCAACAGTACTTATTAAATGCTGAAATTTTTTTAATAAATTAGCTAAATTAACATAATATTTAAATAAAAAAATTTCCAGATTTTTACAGAAATTAAAATATATATAAAATTTCAAAAACAGAAAGTAACAATTTCTGGAAAAATAATTAATTACAAATTAAGGATAATATATAAACAAAATCTACAGATGTTGTCGGATAATAAAATAAATATCACCAATGTGTCCAGCACGGTCAAATTAGCTAGGATAGCCTACCCATAAGTCCAATTTGGATACAGGGGCAAAATAATAATTTCGGGTCAAATTGATGTCCGCCGTTGGACATACTTTGCACCGAAAAACATGTCGGGATAGAAGTCTACAAAATCTAGCAAATTATATGTCCACGAATCCAGAATGATGATACGAACCCAACGGTATGTCCGAAATAGGATTCCGATGTGCCGATCTCAAAATGACACGTTGACGCGGACATTTGGAATCCAGTTTACACCGAAATGCGTGCCGGAGCAAATGTCTTTAAAACTCAGCAAATTATATGTCAACGAGTCCAAAATGACGATACGAACTCAACGGTATATCCGGAATTGGATTCCGATGAGCCGATCTCAAAGTGACCCATTGACTCGGAATGTGGGACCCACTTTTTATCGAAATGCGTGCCAGGGCCCACGTTCTCCAAATCAAGCAAACTTTTATATGAAAACATGCCAGAACGACGCCACGAGTCTATTGGTGGTGTCAGAAATTGAATCCGGAGTTCCGGGTTCAAAAATGGAATTTTACAAGTGCAAATTAAAGAATTCGGACGGCCAACTTTGGCGTCGAATTCGACCAACCAAACGTGCTTATAATGAAACGAAACTTAAAGGATGTAGGAAGAGGTTATACCAGATGTGCACAGGAAATGGTAGCGCGCCAACCGGAGCTGCGACGGCGGAGTTACGAGCTGACGAAGTCGGCTCCACGAAACTGTCCAAAAATAGTTCAAATTAAAACGTCAACTTGGTGGCCAGTTTTGAGGTATCAAACGACGAAATTAACTGACAAAAATTGAGGAGAGTGAAGATGGATATACCGAGATTGCGACGGAGCAAGGAGTTCGCCGATCCAACGGTCGGATCTCCCAGAAAACGTGTACGAAGTTGCTACAACGGGATACGAATTTTGAGTTCCAAACTCGCGCGCGCCGACGGGATCTCGTTCAAAACGCACGAATAGCCTATGCGTCGCGCCGGGGAGGATGGTGGTGGACTCGGGGTGGTCGTCGGGGGCTCGCGCGCCGGTGGGGGGGTCGCCGATGGCCGCGACGGCGTAGTCCCGGCGAGGGCGACGGTGGCGGAGGCTATGGTGGTGGTGGTGGATGATGATGATGGTAATGGTGATGGTTGTGATGAGGATGATGGTGGGATGATGAAGAGGATGAGAAGAAGGAAGGAGGAGAGGGAAGAAGGATGGTGAGGGTGGTGGTGATGTTCGAGCACCAGGGGGTTCGGCCGAGTGTAGGGAGTGGGGAGCTGGTGTAGTGAGAGGGAGAGAGAGTTTAATATGTTTTGTATGTGTGTGTAATATTAAATAGAAAGAGAGAGAGTGTGAGAATAGATATTTAAAAAAAAGAGAGAGGGATGTCGGTTTAGAGGGGGGGTGCTCCTGCTGTGAGGTGGAGGGGTGAGGTGTGTGTGTTTGTTATGAAAGAGAGAGTGAGATATTTATTTATATATATATATGTGTGTGTGTGTGTGTGTGTGTGTGTGTGTGTGTGTGTGTGTGTGTGTGTGTGTGTGTGTGTGTGTGTGTGTATTTATATATGGGCCGAGCCATGTCCAGCCTACGCTTGGTTAAAGCATAGTAAGCTGTTCCAAGAATAGATAATAAAGGATCTAAGCAGCTAACAGTTCTAAAATCACATTTAAGGTTCATCACAACACAGCATCTATAAGCGAAGGTAACATAAGCACATACTTAATAATACACTTCCAGGTATCTAACTGGAGACAAAGTCCAGTATCCAAATATAAGTCCAAAACAAAGTCTAAGTCTCAAAACATATGAAAGATAACTAAGCAAGGTTCTCCGCTGGGGCCTCTTCTGGAGCTAAGGCCAGGTCCTCAAAATCAGTGCCATAATATGTAACACATAGCATTTCCTCCTCAGAAAGTATATCTACAACGTTATCCTGTCAGGACGGGAGCAAGTACAACCTCTACAACTAAATTACTGAATATATAATGAAAGAGATGTACAACAAGAAACATGGTGTGATAAGTCTATAAAACAGAAAATACTAAAAACATGGCCTCATGGTACAACTGGGATCACAGTATCATAGTAACATATGGAACATGGCATATCTGGAATCATGGTATGACTGGAATCACGGTAAAATACATTTGTCAAGGTGACACATGTATATCTAATGTTTAAAACTGGAGCTGGTACGTGATCGTCAATAGGTGTACAATGTGCAGGGGCACATAATGAAATATACTTCCGTACAAGTGTAAAGGCGATAGATGTACATACGCACAAATACAGCTTTGAGAGTAAGGCCTACGGCGCAGTAACATATAAAATAAAACTTTGCTCGGTACTGTAGAGGGGGCATGATCACGTACTCAACTATCAGTTTTCCCATAACCCATATTCTAACATGTGAGAGATACGAGAACAGTAAAAACATGTGGGAGATACGAGAACAGTAAAAACATGTGAGAGATACGAGAACGATATAAAACATGTGAGAGATACTGGGATCGATATAAAGCACGGTAGGTACTGATAGCAGTATAAAGCACAGTGAAACATGTACTGAGAACCAGTAAGAAGCATGTGAAGATATAAGAACTGTCCTAAGCATGGCAGGTACTGAATGTAATACAAAATGTGAAGATTTAACTTGCTACCTCAAGGATCAGTATTTTAACAGGGTTAATACATGTTCTAGCATTAAAAGACAGTAAATGAGTTTGTAGATGTACTTGCCTCGAGCAAAGCAAGAATACTAGTACGAAGATATAGATGTCCGGTATCCTGTCAATAATGATATACAAACTCAGCCTCTAAGTTATGTTCAATATTACACTAGTGGTGTGACACGACTCCTAACTGGACACTAACTAAGTGGGAACCTAGCATAAAAGTCTAATGTGGAGTGACACTATATTCAAACTAACTTTCTAGGGTCTTTACACTAGTGCGGGGTGAGATCCAATACCACAATAACTCAAAACAACACAAAACATTGCAAGTCGTAATTACTCAATAAATAAATCAAACTGTACAATGAGTTCCAACAATTTTTTAGATAGACAAAAAGCCCAATTATATATAAAATAAAGTACCAAAATAATCCTTGTTAATTATAGAAATTTATACTAATTTTTCTAGAATTTATAAACCCTCATAAATATTTATTAAAAATCAGCAAACACATGTATTCTGAAAATGAGTTCTGTTTTCCTATTTTTATAAAATACAAAAAGTACTTATTAAATGCTGAAAAAAATTATAATAAATTATCTAAATTAACATAGTATTTAAATACAGTTTTTTCCAGATTTTTACAGCAACTAAAATATATATAAAAATCAAAAAACAATAAGTAACAATTTTTGGAAAAATAATTAATTTCAACTTAAGTATAATTCATAAACAAAATCTACAGATGTTGTCAGATGATAAAATAAATATCACCAACGTGTCTAGAACGGTCAAATTAGCTAGGATAGCCTACCCATAAGTCTAATTTAGACACAGGAGCAAAACGGTAATTTCGGATCAAAATGATGTCCGCCGTTGGACACACTTTGCACCGAAAAATGTGTCGGAATAGAAGTCTACAAAAACTAGCAAATTATATGTCCACGAATCCAGAATGATGATACGAACCCAACGGTATGTTCGAAATGGAATTTCGGACACTTGGAATCTAGTTTGCACCGAAATGCGTGCCGGAGCAAATGTCTTCAAAACTCAGCAAATTATATGTCAACGAGTCCAGAATGACGATACGAACTCAACGGTATATCCGAAATAGGATTCCGATGAGCCGATCTCAAAGTGACCCGTTGACTCAGAATGTGGGACCCGCTTTGTACCGAAATGCGTGCCAGGGCCCACGTTCTCCAAATCAAGCAAACTTTATATGAAAACATGCCAGAACGACGCCACGAGTCTACTGGTGGTGTCAGAAATTGAATCCGAAGTCCCGAGTTCAAAAATGGAATTTAACAAGTGCAAATTAAAGAATTCGGACGACCAACTTTGGCGTCGAATTCGACCAACCAAACGTGCTTATAATGAAACGAAACTTAAAGGAGGCAGGAAGAGGGTTATACCAACTGCGCACAGGAACTGGTAGTGCACCAACCGGAGCTGCGACGGCTGAGTTACGAGGTGACGAAGTCGGCTCCACGAAACTGTCCAAAAACAGTTCAAATTAAAACGTCAACTTGGTGGCCAGTTTTGAAGTATCAAACGACGAAATTAACGGACAAAAATTGATGGGAGTGAAGATGGATATACCGAGATTGCGACTCGGGGTGGTCGCCGGGGGCTCGCGCACCGGTGGGGGGGGTCGCCGGTGGCCGGTGGCCGTGCGTGGCGCGCCACACGTGGCTGCCATGGCGGCCATTGCCGCCGCCATGCTGCTGTTGCTGCTGCGGCTGCTGCTGTGCTTGCTGCACACACACGCGCTTGGCAGCGAGCGGCGCTGCTGCCCGGCGGGGGTGGC
>JANAVB010015000.1:13703034-13910856 GCA_029216955.1 Iris pallida
CTTTTTTTCTTTTTCTTTTTTTTGCTTAGATGTTATTTGGGATTATTAGTCTATGTGTATATAGATATGTATATAAAGGAATACATATATATATATATATATATATATATATATATATATATATATATATATATATATATATATATATATATAAATATATATATATGTGTGTGTGTGTGTGTGTGTGTGTGTGTGTGTGTGTGTAGTTATATATATAGTAGAAGAAGTAAAATAAGAAGAAAAACGAAAACAAAATATAAAAACCAAAGAGTATTGTTCCCACGCGAACAGTACTAACGCAGACCCGACTTCCCTTAAGAAACAAGCCTAGTCAACCCCTCCCCCAACCCGCAGTATATATACGAGAGAGAGAGGGTGAGCGATACACCAAAACCCTAATACTAATCCTAGTCTCGCCAACACCAGCGCCACCCCCGACCCCTGGGCGACCACCCGCCTTCAGGACCACCGTCGCACGCGGCCAGAGCCGCAGGGAAACGTGCACGGGGAGAAGCCTACCGCAGCAGTAGCGGCACAGCGAAGCCACCTTCGCGAAGGGATTCCTCCACGACCGCTTGACCGTTTGTCGAACCGATTATTCAGCTACGACCCCAACATGACCATCTTTAACCCCCTTCAAATAGAATTTCATAAACCCTACTAGGATTTTCAGGAAATCGATTCAAAAATTGATAAAATCCTGTTCGCAAAATAAAGTATAGAGCAGTCCATCGACCCAAATTGGAAGACATAAATACGTCTCAATATTCATTATTTTTTAGAACTAATTAAACATGGAGGAAGACAACCTATAGGACTCTATAACCCTTTTTGTAGTTTCAAAATTGATCACTTATATGCCGAGAAAACTGATTTCCAAAACTGTCAAAAAACTGTTTTTAAAAGAGTATAAACTTTATGAAAATTACCGATACGGTATGCGCCCCGATGAACTGGGTGACGTGGATGCAACCCATAAGCATTGAAAGACGCGTATAGATGTTGTCAACATGTCGGGTTCGACGGAACACGATTTCGCTATGTGTGCATGACGAAATTGACTTATCCGTCGAGATACCCCCTATCGAACCCTTTGCAAACTAGCCTACAACTTCGTGTACGTTCGTCATATCGAGACAAAACTTATGCCAATAGGACTGTATTATTTTTCTGGTCCTATATGCGAAGTTTGGTCTAATTCTGAGATGGTCGATCGGAACGCTATTTTGGCGGGCCCGTGACCCGATCCAACGAGCAGTTTTGTGCATGGCCTGCCGGTATCCAATATTGGACATATGGTTGGGTTCGTATCGTCAAAATGGACCCGTGAACATATAGTTTGATGACTTTCGAGACTGTAGATGTCGGCACACTTTCTGGTGCAAAGCGGATCCAACGACGGACATCGTTTTAACCCAAAATTATCATTTTTCTCCTATGTCCAGAATTAGACTCATGGGTAGGCCTTGGGTTAAATAGACTAATGCCAACTAGGATTACACCTAGGACACTTTCTATAAATAAAAACTTTCCAAAATTAAAAACATATTAATCTAAATAATATTATATATATATATATATATATATATTTATATATATATATATATATATATATATATATATATATATATATATATATATATATATATATATATATATATTTAAATATTATATTATATTATATTATATTATATTATATTATATTATATATATATATATATATATATATATATATATATATATACGTATGTATATATATATATATATATATATATATGTATATATATATATATATATATATTTTATACATATATATATATATATATATATATATATATATATATATTAATATATATATATTTTATATATATATACACACACACGTACGTATTTGGACGCACTGTATGTCTACATGGGTTTGGATTTGGTTTCGGTCATGTTTTGACTATTTTGGTACAACCGAGTCTCCTAAAAAGTCTAAAGCTTATAAAAATAATTAATTAAGCCAAAAATATGATTTAAGCCATAACTTGACTTATTACCATACAAAGAAAATAAATATGGCTAGGCCATCCCTACCATGACGAATATGCTAGTCATAGCACACAACTACACTGGCCATGCCATAATTCATCTTAAGACTTAACCATGACTAAGGCTATATATAAATAATAAATATTTGTTTTAAAATATATAAAAATCCAAAAATCACTATTTAGGTCAAATAAATAATTAAAATTTTTTAAAAATCTTGGAGTTTACACAGCGAATCTTGACCATTAATTTGATCCAATGGCACATAAAATACCCTTAGAATTCGTACAGCCTGATAGGACTGAACTCAGTTCAAGTTTGATTTCCTACTACAAAATAGTTTTGTCTACAACTGACCAAGTTTCGACCAAACTCGGTATGTCCAATGCTAAAGGATTCTGTCAAGGATGGACCAAATTTGGAGCGAACTCTACTTATTCTGGGCTAAACTTCCTCATCCAGCTCCCTGAGCTTCTTCAACACATGAAAAGGGCTCATCCAATATTGAATCTCCCCATTATATTGGCATCCTCGAACAGAACATAATGCATTGTGCATGTCGTCAATGACCCCCAACTTCTCTGAAACTGTGTGAATAGAGATGTGCATGTCTCAGATTGAGTTGGTTTAACATTTTGATCTCCTCACTGCAGAAATCTATGTCGCTTCGTAAAGCTTTGGCAAACCACCTATCACAAAAATTGGAACCGTAGAACAACTCCCTTCTAGAGACCAACCAGCTGTCATGGGACCGACAGACTAACCCTCAATTTTTAACCCATCACCATTCATCACTTTATCTCGACAAATTGAATCCTCTGTATCCCTCAAATCATCTTGTAGACTTTCCAAAACAAGTTTCAGATGATCCACAAACTCCTGTCGAACATCCTTTGGGCATCCATCTAATGTATGTGGCCTTCCTGCATAACTCAGCTATTTAAGCCTGTACATGCCACTCTCGAGCTAGATGTTGGGGACCCTTAATAAGCATCTAATCTTTGTCCAAATAGACTACGACAACCATCATTCGCTAACCTCCCTACAGAAACTAAGTTCCAGGGCCCCCGGATCATGAGGGACCCAAAAAACAGTTTAAAGATAAATATGTTAATAATTTTGTATCTCCAAATAAAACTAGTATATAACATGGGCCCTTTTAGGTACAAAATTATTGTGGTGTAGTGGTTAGTATTTTTAGACTCCTTACTAAAGGTCCTAAATTCAATCCTTGGTTGTAGCTATTTTTTAAAAAATATTTAATATTTTTTATATTACGTATGGGGGCCTTAGTTTGAAAGTTTATCATGGGCCCCATGAGCTCAGGACCGGCCCTGCCAAGTTGTAGCGCAAACTCGGTACAGGTTGCACCTCCATTGAGAACAACCTTCTCGTTATGCTCTATTTCCAAATATACATCAATGATGCCCACAATTGTAGCCATCCTCTTGTTCATCTTCACACGTCCAAACATACCACATCGGTATGACATGAAGATCCTCATAGAAGTGGTATGATAAGATGACCCTGAGTCCATGACCCAATCCTCATCGTAACACATGCCACAAGATTTTTCAAAATCGGTTGCTGCGATGATGATATCTCCAAACGCCATAATATCCTCCTGATCATCCTTGCCTTTATTCTTCTCCGCTTTGAGCTTCATGTAGTTTCTTTTACTATGACCTATTTTATCATAGCGGTATCAGCCCTCCTTGTGGTCCACAGTAGCAAGATCCCAAGAATCTCCATGTCCTCATATGTGACTTGAGTCTTTCCTTCGTATAGAAAGCCACTAGAGCGGACTCATATGACAATTACATTTGCTTATATTGGACCTCCTCGTTCAAAAAGTTATTTTTGACTGCCTCCATCGAGACAACTCCATCAGGTACAGAGTTGCTAACTAATACCACCAATTATTTGCAAAAACAAATGTTTGATTTACAAACCAAAAAAAAGCACAATTAGTACAATTTTATTTCTGGGGAAGTATAACTGTAGAAATCTGATCAGAAGACGATCACTTTATCCCTTGGACGATGTGATATTGAAGACACAAGCCTCTGGAGAATGCAACAGCACTTTAGCAGGAGATTATGATCATTAGTGATGCCTTAAAACTGATTTGAAACTCTATTTATAGAGTTCTGAAATAACAGTCAAGCAGTTATTCTGAGTAGTGCGCATTGCATTTTGCGTGCCATCCATCCAGTTGTACGAACGGTTACTTGAACTGATAGGGATGCATGGCAATCTGTGAGAGAGATGTGCATGATTGTGGATAGTGTAGTAGACACGTTCTTCGAGATTAGTGGCATGCGTGCCACATCACCTATCTTCTGGATAAAAATTAATTAGGTGCGCCAACTTACTAGGCGGCGCTAGGCGTAATTTGATAGCTGGCGCCTTTACTCAGTCTTTAGTGCTGTGGTAATTAATTATCTCGTGCCAAACGACGGCTATCACGAGCTAGCTGTTAGCCTTAATTGCAACGCTGACACAATCTCCTCGAGTGCCCGTTGTTCGAGATTCGAAGGGATTTCCTCGGCTGACGTGCTGTCTGTAATTATGTCTTTTGTGATAGCTTTTCGAGGAAGCTTGCCACGTGGAGCTTGCGCACCCTAATGTTGGTGCCACCTGACCCTCACGCACCCTAAAGACCAGCGCCATTTAAACGCTGGCGCCTTTATATGACTGGCGCTATTTCATTTCTGAGCTCCTACAAGATCCCCTACAAAGTTTCAAATTTAAAAATTTTTAAAATTTGAAATACTTTGAATTAGAAGCGATTTGTCTGACCGGCACGGGATATTGTTGTAACCGACCCGAGTTTTACGCATGGGTTACGCAATGGTCAAAAATTTGCCATAGGCTATAAACAGTTATTTTAAGAGAGAGAAATACTTTTTACAGAAAAGTTTTCTTTCTTCTAAACTCTTCGTCTCCTTCTTCCCAAAGAGCTTCCCCAATCATCTTCCATGGCACCTAAGAAGTCTCTGGATGACAAAGGCAAGGGCATCACCGAGCCTTCGTCACGTGCAGCACCACAGAGGGCGCCACAGTACGTGCCACCATCGACAAGAGTCGAAGAGCTAATCCGCCGCTCGAAGGTGATTGTCAGAAAGACAACCAAACTAAAGGCGCCATTCGATGGCAGTGCCTTGTGCCAGCGTCGATCATCTCTATTTAGAGCTCTAGTTGACCTACGCACTTCACCACCTGCGCCTCCTTCTTTTAGAGTGCTGGTCGTGTCTTGCGCCGAGCAGCTTTTGCGCAATCTATGATTTGGCACCATCTAGATTTTGTGTAATCTGATCTCGCACAAAACTTGAACTCGCACGAAAACATACTTACGCCGAGCAGCTTTGCGCAACCTATGATGTGGCACCATCTAGATCTTGTGCAATCTTATCTCGTGCCAAACTTGAACTCGTGCAAAACATGTCCGCATGCAAGTTTTAAACTGTTTTATGCTCAATGCTTCAAACTGTTGTTTATGTGCAATATTTTAAAGGATTTTCATACCTTAGACCAAAGTAACAAAATAATTTTGTCACAAGGCATCAATTTTTGATCATGTGCCACCCAAGAGCCATTGTGCTCGCACAATTTGTTTGCACAAATTCAATATTTTTGTATAAGGCTTGCAATTTAATTTTTCATGTCTCTAAGTCATGCTTCTTTTTTTTAGTTGATATCGGAAAAGACCCCGTTGCTGAGAGATTAGCTTCTGCTTTCCGAGTCTAGGAGTACCAAAAAGATTTGTCTCACGTTCCTTATCCTCAATACGACCTTCCTGAATCCAGAAGGGCAATGCTAGAATCTCATGAGGATAGAACCTTATTATGTCTGATGAACGGAGAACCTCTGATAAGCTTAGACCAAGTCCCTTATAAGAAACCAGCTTTCTTGTTTGGAGACGCCATTAAAAAAATAGCTCAGACTAAATCCAAGAGAGAGGACAGGGTTTATCAAAGTGGTGACAGATTAATATACCTTACAGAGATATCGTGACATTTGTCTCTTTCTCGATATGCTCATGCCAGTTCTCCTCGATGGATGGCCTGGGACTTGACCCCAATCCAACAAGCCAGGGTTGGTAAGATATGCCACAAATTAGGGCCCAAGAATAAAGACATGTTTGACAGTCATTTAGAGAGATTCAGCTCCTACCTGAGAGGTCTGAAGCCGAGCTGTGTGCCTTGTCACGACCCGCACCCGCTTTTCGGGACGCGAGAGCGTGAGCAAGCTAGCTACGTATCAAACGGACTCCAGCCCGACTCGAATATGTATAAGATGTCAAGAGCATGGTATCATGTCTAATATAGTAATCTAAACTATATCTCAATCCACGATATGTATATAAATCAAGAATGAACAAGTATGGTTCATGGTCTGCAACCCACTAACATATTATCCGATTAGACTCCAGGAATAACATGAGTCTATGAAACTAGGTTAACAAACAGGATATATCATAAGAGCACAAGAAGATAATAAAGTAATATCACTAGCAAAATACCTGAATTATGCAGATGAAATCAACTACCACAAGCTCAGCTATCTAACTCCGTGCAACCAGCTATCTGAAGAGATCATCAGGTCCTCAGATGACTAGCAAGACACATA
Source organism: Iris pallida (assembly GCA_029216955.1). Classification (NCBI taxonomy): domain Eukaryota; kingdom Viridiplantae; phylum Streptophyta; class Magnoliopsida; order Asparagales; family Iridaceae; genus Iris; species Iris pallida. The sequence goes on from JANAVB010015000.1 coordinate 13,709,701, forward strand.
AAACATGCCTACTAATATGACAATAAATAACATATATGGAGGATAAGAATACTGTAAGAAGAACATCTAAGGACGACGAGTCGTATAAAAATGTAATACTAGACTTGGCTAACTATCAATCAGAACTCCTATAGCTTGTAGTACAATACAAGATACTCCCAATCTATAGTGTTTCAATTGACGTACAAAACAGGATACTCTCAGTCGAGATTAGCCAATTCTAGTATCGATCTTCTCTCCTAAAGGATACAAGGTCAAGTAGACTCCTATAAATCGTAGTATAATGCAAGATACTCCCAATTTATAGTATCGTAAGTCAAGTCAATCAATCAATCAATATATGCTATAGGTCGTAGTACAATGCAAGATACTCCCAATCTATAATATGTCTCAACTGTAGTACAATGTAAGATACTCCCAGTCAAGAATGGTCAAGTCAAGAACAAGATATAGAACTGACAACTCAATCACGAGACAAGGTAACACGGAAAGACCCATAATCAAGCAATGTCGAATATCCTATACGTGCACGTAATCTAGAAAAAGTAAAATAATCAAGGACAAACCAATCACAATATGGAAATCATGTGACAATAAAAAAAGGAATACAATAAAGAAGGAGAAGAATAATGTAAATATTGTATATGTTCGGCAAGGTATACTTGCCTGAGGGTTGCACGGAGAACCAACAATATATCGCCAATCAATAAGTCAGAAAGTTCAAGTCTCACAACTGCCTCCAAAAGCTGTAATAGATGTTACCAATGTTTCCAGATTAGTAAAATTAGCCAGGATTGCCTATCCTTAAGTCCAATTCTGGACACAGGAGCAAAACGGTAATTTTGGATCAAAATGGTGTCCGCCGTTGGACCCGCTTTGCACAGAAAGGCATGCCAGGGTCAATGGTCTCTAAAGTTGTCAAACTACATGTCTACAGATTCGTTTTGATGATACAAACCCGATCGTGTGTCCAAAGTTGGATTTCAGCAGGCCGCGCACAAAATCGCCCGTTGAATCGGATCGTAGGGACCGCAAAACGGTGATTCGATCAACTGTCTCAGAATCGGACCAAACTTGGCATACATGACCAAAAAATGATATGGTCCTGCTGGCGCAAGTTTCATCTCGATCTGACGAACGTCCACAAAATATTTGGGAAATTTACAAAGAGGTTGATACGGTAAATTTTGACGGATACGCATCAAATTCATCGTGCACACAGAACCAATTTAAATTTCGTCAAAGCCCACACGTCCGCGAAGTCGGTACGCACCTTTCGATGCTTTCGGTTCATGACAACGTCGCCTGGTTTGACGGGACGCACGTGGTATCGGGAGTGTTTCTCGAATTTCTAAAACACATTTCATAGATTTTTCTTCAATTTCAAATCGATTTAACTTGATATAAAATAGATGAAATCAGAATCTAAAAGAACTGTTTAGAAGCCGTATAGGTTATTGTTAAACGTATTAAAACACTTTACTAAAACAATCGATGGACCAGTGAATAATCGTCTTCCAAAGTAGGGTCAAGGAATAGCGTTCTGTTTCGTTTCGAAACAGTTTTTTATTAACTTTTGAGTTGATTTATCGTGCAACCTAGGGCCTATAAATTCAAAGTAGTTGAAAGGATTGGGAGCTGTTTAGGTTATGAACATACCTGAGAAGACGGTTCGTAAAACGAATAATCATGTGCCAAACAATTGCGACGCGAAGTTCTGGTCGATGGGCTTCCAATACTGCTGTTGTGCTGCAGCTGTTCTGTCCGTGCGCGACGTCGCACGGCGGTCCGGTGACATCTCCGGAAGTGCACGATGGTCCGGTGATGCGGGGAGGCATGGGGGTGGCTCTGGTATTGAAGATTAGGGTTTTGGTGTTAGAGTTGGCTGCTACTTCTCTCCCTATTCTTTCGATCATATATTCGTTTTGGGGGGGGGGGTTGGAATACACAGCAGTCGGTTGGGTCTCGGCTTGGGATGGGCTGGGCTGGGATTTGGGTTTCCTTAGTTGTATATATATAGCTATATATTTATATATATATATATATATATATATATATAAAGACATGTTCTACAGTCATTCAGCTCCCACTTGAGAGGTCTAAAGTCGAGCTGCGTGCCTCCCGAGGATTCATCCCTATTGATCTCGTCAGAATACCCTTTTTGTAAACATATTTGCTAAGGCTGGGGGAAAATATCCAGATCAAACCATGAGATTAACAGGCTTGATAAATCCAGAGATGAAGCACGGGAACAGTGTGGTAGTTTGGGTTCTGGACCAATTTAAAGACAAGCTTCTTGAACTGGAGCTCTATGATCCAATCTGGACCACTGCTTACGGCATTCATCCTAATCCTAATTTGTTCTTAGTTTTAGTGGAACGGTATAATGATAGAACCAGCACCTTCATGACTCCTTATAGAGAGATTGGTTTTGCACTCTACGAGATGTAATATCTCTCTCATAGCTACCAATGGGTGAAAATCTATACGAAGAGTACGTACCAACAAATGAACATCTGGATGCTCTATCTAAAAAGAACCCACAAATGGTGGTCGTCCTTGAAAACCTTTTGTGCCACTTTATGATCTGTACCCTCTACTATCAGAGTGCTGCAAAAGAAATATGCTATATGACCAAATGGCTACCGTACTTGTTTCTGGGCCATATTCACGAGGATAAGATCAATGAAAATCAGGCTTGTGAACCCTGCTTCTTCAAGTCACTTGACCGCAGCACTATCGAGAAGTTGATAGAGAAATCCAAACATTTCGACAACATACTAATGAAGATTGGCACCCTTTTATCGCTGGTGCTACCATTGAGATCTTCTTCAGGCAAGGTTACCGACCCATGTCTCGAGAAGTTCTTTTAGCTGGGTTCCTCTCTTTGTGGCTATGACGGTTCGTGATTCCTGGAGCCAGCGCCGTCGACAAATTCTACCGAGGTATACTATTCGTAGCTGTGCGTCTAGTATTCAGCTACAAGATGGACATCCTTTCGGCGATGACTTGCCGACTGAATGCAGGCTTGTGTTCTTTTATAAACAGTATGATGAATGACGCTAGTACTTAGGACATCTTTTCTCGTACCGAGATGCCTTACACCTATCTGTTCGGGTGGCTATTGTTGCATCACCCCAGCCTGATGGACCCGACTATGGGAACTGTAGTAGGAGACTTCATTAGGCGTTACGCCACCACCCGATGGAGCATAACTATAATTTCAGAGTGCAGAAAGGCTCTGAACATGGGTGCTGGATGAAGGTTCTACTGTGTCCCTCTTCCTCCTGGATGTGAAAATCTTCCACCCCAACTCATGGACCTAGAACCTATGGCTCTCCATCCAGCTCCAGCTACTTTTATGTGGTTAAAGATGATTAGGCCCTCCCACTTAGTACATCGGTTCGAGGGTGAATGCTATTTTGAGCCATATTTACCAAACCGATTCGCTCGAGAATTCGGCTATGATCAGATGCATGTGGGCAATGCTACCACCTATTTATAAGCCAAAGATCTTTTGATAGATAGGGCCAGAGCCTGGAGGTACTACAGTACAAGAGGTACCAAGGCTATATTCACAATGCCCTCTATTACACTTGAAGTAGGCCCATGTAGGTTATATACATATACAAATTTTTATACTTCAGCCAATGCCTTCTTCGAAGGTTTCAACTTGGCTGATAGTTTTATAAGTGCCAAACGAGCAGAGTCGGGGGTTCATACTATACGGGAATTTAGAGATGCAGAAGACCAAGACCCTGAAGATGAACCTCCGGAGGCTACTCTTGTTGGGATTCATGATGAAGTGAATGAACCATTGGATATTTCACTTAAGAAACAGAAGGAGAAGTCTTCCGCAAAGGGGCTTAGTAAAAGACAAAAGACTAGAGAGCCATTTGTTCCGTTGCATTCTGACAAACTCCCCTCTCCTCCTAAGGCTCCAGGGAGGAAGAAGAAAACCACCTTGGTCATTGTTGAACAGCCCACTACTAGGATGACAAGGTCCCAAACAAAGCAGATGAACGCAAGAATTTCTCCTGGAGGACGAGAGGTAACTCCCTCTTCAATTCCAAGACATAGTAGAGTCGTTGATGAAGAAACTAGTAGAGGGCCGATTGTGCAAGAGGATCCAGTTGGAATTGAAGAATCGCCTTTTGTCCCTCTTCTTCGTGAGACTAAAAGAAAGTTAGTAGTGACTCGGGCAGTCCGTCAAGGAATTGACGCTTCACCCACTCCTTCCACATCGAAAGAGCTTTCGAGTCAACCTAATACGTCGTTGCATTTGCAAGATCTATTACCTCTATAAGGTATAATTTGTACTATTTAATGTGATCATGATCGAGTAAAATATTAACAATGTTCTTTTTCATTTGTAGAGGCTACAGCAGTCAGCACTTTGGCTCCAGTCATTATAGAAGAAAATTCAGAACATATGATCAAGCAGATAACTGTTCCTGCAACTACACTAGCTGCAGCAGGAATAATGATGTCGTCTCCAACTCCAGAGGTCCCGGAGACCACACTTCCTAAGAAGGTATTGCCTTCGATAGGCTCTAATCCCAATTTTATAGCTCCTTATATAGTCCAAACTCCTACCTTTTTTTAAGAAAATTAAGAAATGGTAGTGGCTCTCGAAGGCTGTGACTTTGGTGATGAGTTGATCGAAGAAGATTCTACAGATGCTGCTGAAGAAGATCAAACTCTTGTAGAAGTCTCACAGGATCAAGACTTATTGGCCGAAGAAGGCCATATCACTGGTGAGGGTGAAGAGCACTACCCTACTGATGATGAGGGATACCATAGCCCAGAAGATGGTGATCAGAATCTCATTGACCTACAAGGTAATGAGAATTAAAATGATAACCCTGATGATAACCAAGAAGCTGGTGAAAATCAGGCTTTAACTGTTGAAGATATCAAGATTGATAAGAATCCTAAAACTGATGCTGAGATCCTAAAACTGATGCTGAGGGGACTCAAACCCTGACAGAACAAATTTTTGAAACAGAGGGAACGGAAAAGATAGCCCCAACAAGTCAAGCAGAATCAGGGGTCGGAAGTAGCCATTTTCGATCAGGAGGCTCAGAGGCTAGAAGCAGTCAAGCAGCCGTGTCTGAGACTACTATGACGAGGCTTCGCATAGATTTAGATCTGCCTTATGAGACTCCATACGTGCCACCAATCTCAGTTAACTCAGTAACTTCTATTTATTATCGCATTTTATTTGATATAATATAGTGATTGTATTTTTGTATTACAGAAAACCCCACAAGAACTATTATTGCATATCTCTTGACTTCTACTGCATTCAGCCTCAGTTCAACGATGGCTCCTTTGGATAGAGGAATGATGGAAGGGAGTTCATCACAAATGACTGCAGCAAAATCTCATGGATTGTTAGTTGTGATCCCTACAGGAGGAGGGATTTCTGTTGAAGCGGCAACACCTGGTCACTCAGCAATGACTCATAGCCTTGTCGAAACATACACCCAGCCTTTCTTCACTTCTTTGAATTTTTTGGTACAAATGGCTATAGAAAAAGGCCAATCTTATGATTCATTGAAAAGTATAACCTCCTTTGCGATTGGATCCATACGCAATATTGGTGATTTGGAAAGGGTTTACTTCCTGGAACACATTCGTGATAAACTTAAAGAATCCATCAAGTCTTACCAAAATCTGATCAAGGACAACATCCAGAGTCAAATAGAGGCAGAATGTGAAGTTTTAGCTCACAAAATTGAGGAGCAACAACTTGTTCGAATAATACTGTGGTGGCCATCACGACACGCTCTTGAGGGATGGAGAATAGCATCATTGAAGTCACCTCTTCTGTGGAGCGTCATAAGGCTATAGCAGAAGAGAAGGAGAAAGAAGCAGCCGAGAGCCAAACTCGTCTTCAGGTGTTAGAAGCTAAAATGACTAAACTTCGTAAAGTTATCAAGACAGCCAAGAAGCAGGAAGAAGAAGAACGTGAATTATATCAAGTCGCTTCTAATCAACTTGAAGATATGATCAAGAAGCATAATTATTTTCTCACTGTCAAGCGTGCAGAAATAGAACTTCAAGTGGAATCCCTACAACCTTTACAGCCAGACATCAGAAGAGAATCGGCCAAGAAGAGGGTACTTAATTCCCGAGAAGAGCGTGCTGAGGCTTTAAAGAAGATAATCGACCTTAGCATTCAGCCTTAGAAAGAAAGTCAGCTTGATGTAATAACTTTTGTTTCTTTGAACACTTTGATAAGATGTAATAACTTTTTGTGTTCTGCTATGAAAGATATTGATATTTTGCGGCTCTATTACTTATTGCACATCTGTTATAGACGTAAATAATAGATAAGAGTAGAAAGTATGTTCAGAGGTACCGGACGTGACATATCTTCTAGAAAATAACAATACTTGTTATATTTGTTCCGAGGTAATGTGGACGTGATAGAATTTTAAAATATTATTATTTCAAAGATGGCATTATCAGAGGTAATGTGGACATGATAAGTCGCTAATATAGATAATAGAATTCAGATGTAATATGGACATAAATCTATATATCTATTGATTATCTTTGAGTCAATTGGGACTCAAAAATAGGATATCCTTTAAAACAACTGGATTTCAAAAGACAAGGTTTTTGATGATGATCTGGATAGACTATAGTGAGGATTTTTGAAAGTTTATTATCTGCTGTTTTATTCACAGAAGAGCGAATTATAGATAATAACCTGAAGATTTGAAATATGTACGATATTCAGAAGATATCTTATATATTCTTCAAACATAGTACTTCTTTAAGAATTTGTTGTTAATATGCATCATAGAAACTTGGCTATCCATTTCGGTCAGTAGATAAGCTCCATTTGAGAAAACTTTGCTTACAACGTAGGGATCTTCCCACTTTGCTTCGAATTTATCTTTACTCATGTGTGTCATAGTCATAGGACGTGAAATGTCTGTACTTTGACTTTATAGTTAAATGCTTTTGAAATGCTGGCTTGATATAACTCGATATGTTGTTGAGCTAGTAGCCGCTTCTCATCAAGTGCTTCAAGCTCCTGAAGTCAAAGACGATCATTATTTTCTGTTGTGAGTTCATTGGCAATTACAATCCTTAATAAGGGGATTTGAATCTCTAACGACAGGACAGCTTCGCATCCATACACTAAGGAGAAAGGTGTACAACCGGTTGGAGTACGTACAGTAGTGCAATAAGTCCATAAATATTCTTTAAGTTTTTCACTCCAATTATGTTTATTGGTCAAAACAAATTTCTTGAGAAGCTTGATGACGGTGTTGTTGAATGCTTCTGCCAAACCGTTAGTTGCAGGAATGTATGCCGTAGAAGAAATATTGTTGATCATGTTGTCATTACAGAATCGATTGAACTTTTGACTAACGAATTGAGGTCTATTGTCATTAATGATTCGTCGAGGAATGCCGAATCGATAAATCACATAATATTTAATTAAGCTAATCACACTACTGGTTTTGACTTCAGCCAAGGGTATAGCTTCCGTCCACTTCGAGAAATAGTCGGTTATAGCTAATATAAACCGATGTCCTCTAGATGATGGTGGGTTGATAGACCAATGACGTCCATGCCTCAAGCTTCAAAGGGCCATGATACGACAGTCAGATGAAGGAATTTCGATGGTTGGTAGATAAAGTCTGCATGGATTTGACACGTTCGACATTTCCTTGCATATTCAATAGCATCTGATACCATAGTGGGCCAATAATAGCCCAAACGTCAGATACAATTCTGTAGCTTAGGACTGGGCTGATGTGCACCACAGACACTATCGTGAGATTCACGTAGTATTTATTTTGCTTCATCTTTCACAAGACAACGTAGGAGTAAATCGTCGAATGTTCGTCGATAGAGTGTTTCGAAAGTATGATTGGAATATAATCGGAGCGATCGCCGATGGATTGTTATAGCTTCTATGGGATCTTCAGGTAAAATGTCATGTACCACGAAGTCGATGAAAGGAGCCATCCAGTCTTCATTAATAGTGTCAATTTCAGTTGAATTGCTAAATTCAACATTTGAATTATTCTCAATGCAAAATAATTCTCTATTAGTGATGACAATCATCTGCTATCTTCTTACTGGGATCGCTAATACTGTTGCAAGAATGGTAAGTGCATCAGCCTCTGTATTGCATGTTCGACGTACATGTACAATAAAGAAATCTTTAAAAGATATAGCCAGTCTGACTGCTGCATCATGATATAGAACGAGGTCTTGGTGCCAAACTTCATATATACCTCTAACCTGATTGACGATCGGCTTAGAGTCTCCATATACTTCGAGATATTCAATATCCAATTGTTTAGCCAATTGGAGGCCAATAAGTAGAGCATTATATTTAGCCACATTATTGGAACATGACTCATCCAAGGAATAAGCTCTTTGAATAGCTAATCCTTTCGGTGATACAAGGACAATTCCAACTCCAGCACCAATGGTACTTTTGGATCCAATTCTGGATGCACCATCAAAGAATAGACACCAAAAAAGAACTCTTTCTGAAATCATGTTAGATTCCAGAGTTTTATCAAGAATCTCGTCATAGAGTTTAGATGTCCCTGGGATTGGATGAGCCGTTAAGAAGTCTGCAAGGGCTTGACCCTTGACCGACTTTTGTGGGACATAAACCATATCATACTGTGCTAGCAATATGGCCTATGTAGCACGCCTAGAATTGAGTGAACTAGGATTCTTTATTAGAACTCGAAGAGGGTTGACTCTGGAGATGACATGAATGGTTTAACCCGTGATATAATGTCGCATTTTCTGAACAGCGAACATTAGGGCTAAACATTCTTTTTCCACCGAACTATATCGATGTTCGGCACCGATCTTCATCCGAGTGAGGTACTAGATAGCTTGCTCATGACCTTCCTTGTTCTTTTGGGCTAACAACCCAAGGAATGATCCATTGCTCTGACATACATCAGAAAAGGTATTCCTAGACTGGAGGTACTAGAACTGGAGGGTTCATCAAGTACCACTTTATGTCTTCAAATGTTTGTTGATATTTTTTAGTCCGAATAAAAGACACACCTTTTTTTATGAGTTGAGTAAACGGTCTGCAACATCCAGAGAGATTCGAGATGAATCTTCTGATGTACGCAAGCCGTCCCTGGAATCCTCGTAGCTCTTTTAGGTTAAGTGGAGGACGTATCTCTTGAATGGCTTTGATTTTCTCAGGGTCAACGTGTATACCTTTAGAGGTAATAACGAATCCGAGGAATTTGCAATGAGAGACTCCTAGGAATGACTTGGTGGAATTCATTTTGAGTTGATGCTGGCACATTCGATCGATGATAGTTCTCAAGTCTTGAATGTGATCTTCCTTTAGACGACTTTTAACAGCAATATCGTCAATATAGCATTCGACTGTCTTCCACAAATGTTCACGGAAGATGGTACTTATAACCCGCTGATAGGTTGCACCAGCATTTTTAAGACCGAACGGTATGACGGTGTAGCAATAGACTCCCAGAGGAGTACAAAAAGATGTATGTCTCTCATCTTCTGGATGCATCTTGATTTGATTGTATCCTGAGAATCCATCCATAAAAGACATTCGTTCGAACCCGCAAGTATTGTTGATATGACATCAGTGATCGGAAGAGAAAACTCATCTTTGGGACAAGTATCGTTGACGTCTCTAAAGTCAATGCAGACTCAGACCTTTCCTATTTTTTTCATAACTGGAATGGCATTAGCCCCAGTCGGGATGTTGTTCTTTTTTGAAAAACCATAGGTGATAAGCTTTTTGACTTCTGCTTCTATAGCATCTATCATATCAAGTCGGAATCGACGCTGTTGTTGTTTAACTGGCCTCGCATTTGGTAGGATATTGAGTTTATGGGTAGCGATATGAGGATCTAATCCCGACATATCCTCATAGCTCCAAGCGAATGTATCAATGTATTCCTTAATGAGCTGAATTAGTTCTTGTTTATTCGCTTCATGAAGGCTTTTGCTGATGAAGATTGGCCTTGGAGAAGCTTCGTTTCCGCCATCGACCTGGATCAACTGATCTTCGGTAGGTGGTTCACATTGCTCGAAGCAAAGTTCCTATTGATTGTCAATTCTTTGTGCCCAAGCATCTGACTCCGGTGCTTCAGCAAAATTATCATCGTCTTCTAAGAGCTCGACGGACACCATATTAGAAGATAGAGTCACTCGATGGACGTGCCCTATACTGGTATTAGAATCCCATGAAACAGAGTCAGAAGAGTTAGATCGCTCCTCTTTGTCAGGCTCAAAAGCATCTGGGGTCGTAATTGGCGAAGTATAGCCCAACCCATGCTTTGTTTTGCTGTAGTATGCAGTAATTTTCCTTTTGGAGTAGGGATACGAATAGGAATTTGCCTTTCCTTACCACCATTAAGGCTAGCTTTGAAATTGTAGACCATCTTTTGAATGATGCCTTTAGATTATTGACTATAACATCGTAGTTGGAGCTGCCTGCTATTATCATTTTTGGTCTCGCTATCGGACATAGTCTTCTGCTCTGTTAGTTTAATAAAAAGTATAGGAAGTTCATCTTTCTTCCTGGAAAAAACTAGGAAGAAGGAATCTTGAGCTGGTTCGAATGATACTTCGTCTTGGAAAGGTTGAACTGCTCCTATTGTGAGTGGTTCGAAGTTACCTAGCATATCTAAGTAACATTGAGTATAATAAATAACATCAGTATACTGCAAAGGAGATTCTATTTTATTGATTTTTACATCATCATTTACAACAGGGCTTTTGACCTTAGTCGATGGCTTGCTAAGGTTGATAACCAGAAAAGGAAAAGGAGATAGAGAAGGAGAAGGCTTGTTACGACGAAGGTCGATAACAAGAGGCTCAGAAGAGGTGAGCTCCCTCTGTTCCCTCTTTTCAGCAGGAAAAGGCTTAGAATAAGAGGAGAGATGGATCATTAGTGTCTGAGAAGATGAAGGACGAGAAGTGCGTCCTTTAACTGGAATTATAAGAACATCATCTAGGGTGTCCCTCTGATCTTTCTCAGTATCCATGACCAGTATAACTTTCATGAATTCTTTTTTATACAATCTGGAGTCAACAAAGTATGCCTCGACACCCCGAAAGGGATTAAGATCGGCCACTTCCTTCCTAGTATCCATGGCCAGTATAACTTTCATGAATTCCTCTTTATACAATCTGGAGTCAGCACGGTCATCAAGAGTTTCGCTAGTTACCTTCTCGGATGTTGCCATTAGGCAGACATTAGCAGTGTCTCGAGAAGAGTCATCATCTTCCTCAGATTCACTGGCTTCAGTTTCGTGCCAAATACTAGTATTGGCGTACTTTTTTGAAGAAGGCTGCTTATAGGGCTTCTCATATCGGTTACCCTTCTTTGTAAAGGGACAGTCCTTTCGAACGTGTCTATTCTTTTTGCAGCCGTAGCAAGTTGGTTCCTCCTCGTCGTCTTCTTGTTCTTCCTTCTTCCTTCGATTGAAATGAAGGAACATCTTGAAGTTGCGGACTAGAAGCGCTTGAACATCACCTTCTGAATTGTCGTCGTCAGTCTCTTCAGGATCAGCCCTCTGACGATGAGCTTTTAGGGCAATCTTTTTTGCCTTTGGAGCAGGTTCGTCGAAGTCTTTGAGGTCGAGCTCGTAGGTCATCAGCTTTCCCATCAAAGTTTCCATAGACATTTTGGTGAGATCATTGCCTTCTATAATTGCTGTTACCTTAAGGTTCCAGATCTTCGGTAGTCCCCTAAGTAACTTACGGATCTTCTCATGATTAGAGTATTGTTTGCCAATAGATGACAGAGGATTGATGACGTCAAGGAACCTTGTGAACATTTGGGTGATCGTGTCATTCGGCTTAATCTTGAACGCCTCGTATTCTTGAGTTAGACGACTGATCTTAGATTCCTTGACTTGAGTAGTTCCTTCATGCGTAACTTCTAGAAGCTTCCATACTTCGTGCGAGGTGGTGCATGTCAAGACCCTGTTAAATTCATTCATGTCTATTACACAGAAAAGAGAATTAATAACTCTAGCATCTAGACTCGCCTATTTTTTTTCTCGTCAAAATATTTGTCGTTGGGTTTTTCGATGAGATATCCCTCGATAACTATTCTGACGGGCTTTTGTAACCATCGGTGACAATGGTCCACAGGTCGAAGTCTAGAGACTTGAGAAAGAAACTCATCCTAGTTTTCCAATAGGTGTAGTTGGTTCCATCAAATAGGGGTGGCCTATGAGTGGACTGTCCCTCACCATGGTTGGAAAACATAGGTTGTGTGGTTGCCATGGATCATCTCTAGGATGTTAGTCCTTGTTAAGAGAACAGAGCGCTGATACCAATTGAAGAACAGGTAGACAACTCTAGAGGGGGGTGAATTGAGTTTATAACAATAATAGCCAAATAGAAATTAAACTATTTTCACCAACAGTAAATAATTATAGTAGTAAATACGAAAATAAAAAGATCAAGAGAGCATACGCAAACACAGTTGTTTTTAACCTGGTTTTCCTCATGGAGGACTAGTCCAGGCCTGAGAACTCTAGCTCAGGATTAAATTCACTATTTGTGAAATAGTAGTTCCACCCTTGCATTTTCTTCATAAGAGCACGTCAACTTCTTACAAAAATCGCTGTGGCGATGCTTGAAATTTTCTAAGTGACTTTCTTTACTCTTGCACAAACTCCTAACTGAATAGCACTGAGCACTTTTAGGCTTAGGAAGCTTGTGGCTAGTATATGAGAAGTTTAAGGCTTGTATGAGGCTTATAGAGAAGAGAAGATGATTGGATGATTGAAAATGAGAGAATTCAAGGCTTATTTATACTAGTTAGGATAGGCAGAATTCGGCCAGAATTCTGTGTCAAGAATTCAAATTTTTGGCCGTTGGACAACTAACATACAGCAAACCCTAAAAATTAGGGTCCTGTAATTTAGGGAACAAGAGTTCGGCCCGAACTCTGTGTGGAGGCAGAGTTCGGCCCGAACTCTGTCTCCATAAGACAGAATATTCAACTGGGCTTTTATGGGCTAGTTTGGCTTGGTGGATCTTTTGGGTTTGTTTTGCGGATAAGGATTAAGCCAAGAATATCCAGTGCTACTTAGTTAACATTTAGCTAGACTCAAATAAATGTAAAAATTGTACAGACTCTGAAACAAGTGCGCTGTAGGAGAGAGACGACGTCCGTTATGTACTAAGTTCTGTCTTGTTGTGTCATATTGAATTATGACAAGTATCATATTATCAATTCGTCAATATTTGGTTGACTGTGATTTGGGTCAACAATCTCTCCTATATTGATAATTGACAAAAATGATATTTGTATATTCAATGTTCATACCTGGACACAAGTTGAAAGGATTAGACATACATAGAATACAGTAGCTCCCCCGTAATAGTAGCTCTCCCATAAACATAGCTTCTCTGTAAACCAATTTTTCTTATCCTGATATACATAATCTCCTCCAAAACATAAATAATATTACACAATATGATATAAATATAAATATCAAATAGATCTCCCCCTTTTGGCATTTATCAATTATGAATATCAAACACAAACAGGCAATAGACGGTATAAAAGATTAACAGGCAAACACACAATAATAATGATATAATAACTGCAGATAAAATCTAAAGATCCACAGAAACAACTGAAAGTGTACTCATACAAAAAAATCAAACTACATAATCAGAAGTCCATAATGCATAAAACTAAATAAGATCACCAGCAGCAGCAGGTACGACACCATATCCATCATGGAGCGCGAGAAGGTCCAGCGGTGTCAGATGGATCAGTATTTGAACGACGAGGATCCACGAAAGCTGCATCCGGATCCAGATATCGCATGACCCAGGGGTCGTCGATACGGTAACCGGTACGAGATGGATCCCGCTCCATAGGGAGGGGAATAGAGGGATGCCGAGACATGGTGTACCGGATGTTATACAATGAGTTGCTGATGGCACTCATCTGTAAAATGGTACGATAGTCGAACTGGGTCCAGCGGTCGTCCTCCAACATGAAATGATCGTGAAGCATGGTCTGGATAGACTCGAGAGTAGCAGGAGGTGCGGGCACAGGTTGCCCAAGAGCAGGTGCATCAGCCTGAGCATCAGATCCGGAATGTTCGGACTCAGTGAGAGACTCGACAGCTGCCTGAAGCCGCCTTGCCTTAGACAGAAAGGTAAGGGCTAGAAGGAACTGGCACGCATCGAGAGGAACATGAAATACACGAAAGACCATCAACAAATAGAGAGCATAGACCAATGATTGAGGCCTCTTCCTTGCATTAATTATCCAGTCCATCATAGTGTGTGGAAGGTTGATCGGGACATGGAAATGAAGATGATACAAAGTAGAAATCTCAAAATAAGAAACTTCATCAGTCGATCCCACTTTGGACAAGATCGTAGAGAAGACGATACGATGAAGCTCGTAGAAATATAGGTTAAGGAATTTTGTGAGTAACTTGCATGGACGTGTGTTAGGAGTACACAAATCATCCTTAAAACTCTCAAGGGACGACCCATCGGGAAATTGAAACTTGCGTTCATCGACAAGTTTTTCCCAAGAGTTGGGTTCCGGAATCTCGAGATATTCCGCAAGTTCAAAATCATCGAAAGAGATGTCGATCCCGGTGACACAAAAATAGAGTCGTGTGTCGTCAAAAGTAAGATTACAGTAAAACATCTGGATCGCATTCAAATATATAAGTAAAGTTGTAGAAACTAACTCATCAAGACAAAGATCATGAAATAATGAGTGATAACAAGAAAATATAGTAAAATTGATAGGATGACCCACGCACACAGGCCGTGAACGAAAATCATTGAACCATTCATTTGATTCTTCCAATGAAACAAAAATTCGATCACCGAATGTGTTGGGGTCATTGGGTTGTGGTGGATTAAAAAGTGGATGAATGGGTTGATCATCTCGAGGAGAAGGGTTCGATGAGAAAGCACCCTCGGTTCTAGCCCTCTTTCCTCTATTGAACAACCTAGGTGCCATTGAACAATGAAAGAAAATTTGAAATTGAGATGGAGAAGAAGAGAGAGTTATACCTCAAGGGAGTAGTAGAATATGGAAGAGAATGATGCACAAGCAATGCTCCTTAAGTTTGGAGAAGAAAACTACACTAGATTGATAATTCTAGGGTTAGGGTTTGGAGAGGATGAAGTAGAAGAGGTTTTAGAGAAGGCAATGGAGAGGAAAGAGAGGAAGAACCCGAATATATGAAAGGAGGTTCGGCTGGTCGGGTTGATCCTGGACCGGTGGATCAAAAAGGATGGATGGCTGAGAGCAACTGGAAGTTCGGGAATGACCAGACCGAATTCGGTCCGAATTCTGTGTGAGGCAGAGTTCGGCCCGAGTTCTAGGCTCTGGGACCAGAACTGAAAACAGTTTTAAAAAAATTATCAAGTTTGAGAAAATACACAGGAGTGATAAAGATTGAAAAAAATTTCAAAAGTAAATAGCCAAGTTAGAAAAATACAAATGTAAATTGAATGGAATAAATGGAAATAAAGTTAGAAAATTTGAATTAAGAAAGTTAAAAATGAAATTGAACCATATAATAAACAAGGATTTATGACATAAATCATTATGATGAAACTGCCATAGGGTAGCTGTAGGGGCCGGATCCAGCTAGCGGTAGTCCGAAGACTAGTGCACCGTGTCGCTTAGGCTTTTACGTCTTATTCTCAGAAGGACCCTTTCGGCTTGTACCCATAGCAAAGTCATCATAAAGAAACATGACATAATCGATATCTACGAAGGCCAATTTAATGAATAACCGTTTCATCCAAAATTCCTAATTCACGACAAAGAAAGTTGAATTGCTCTTCGGATAGTAGTTTAGTAAAGAAATCTGCCAGCTTATGATCAGTGTCAATAAATTCTAAATTTATAGTGCCATTTTGTTGATGATCACGCAAAAAGTGGTGGCAAATTTCAATGTGTTTCGTGCGTGAGTGACATATAGGGTTCTTAATAAGGTTGATAGCGCTAGTGTTATCACAGAATATAGGAATGTACATAAGAGATAGTTTGTAGTATGCAAGAGTTTGCTTCATCCACAGAATTTGTGTACAACAACGACCAGCTACGATATATTCAACTTCTGTTGTGGATAGTGCGACAGAATTTTGCTTCTTGCTAAACCATGAGACTAGAGTCTTGCCTAATAAATGATACGTACCGCTCGTACTTTTACGGTCGACTTTGCATCCCGCAAAATCAGCATCCGAATAACCAATAAGGTCAAAGGATGTGGATTTGGGATACCACAAGCCCACTGTAACAGTACCCCTAAGGTATCAAAAGATACGCTTAACGACGGACATGTGTGATTCCTTAGGACTAGCTTAATAGAGAGCACACAGACAAACACTAAATTTGATATCGGGACGACTAGCAGTTAGGTAAATTAGACTACCAATCATACCTCGATACTTACGTTGGTCAACAGGTTTGTCGCTTTTATCAGGTTCCAGCTTGGTCATAGTATCCATAGGAGTGCTGATTGGTTTGACATTGTCAAGATCAAACTTCTTCAGCATATCTTTTGTGTATTTTGACCGGCTGATGAATGTTTCTTGCGAAGTTTGTTTGACTTGCAATCCAAGGAATTAGGTGAGCTCCCCCATCATGCTTATCTCAAATTCGTTCTGCATACACTTAGCGAAATCTTGGCTTATATTTTCACTAGTGGACCCAAATATGATATCATTAACATAAATTTGAACTAAAAGAATGGTGTCTTGAAAACTTTTGATAAAAAGTGTTGTGTCAATCTTCCCTTTTGAAAAACTTTTATATAGTAAGAAATTGCTTAGGCGTTCATACCAAGATCTTGGGGCTTGTTTGAGGCCATATAGCGCTTTCTTAAGCTTAAAAACATGGTCGGAAAATTTATGATTTTTAAAACCAGGGAGTTGTTTTACAAAAACTTTATCCTTAATAAAATAATTCAAAAAAGCACTTTTAACATCCATTTGAAAAAGTTTAAAATTCTGAAAGTTTGTAAAGGCACAAAGCATCCGAATGGATTCAAGTCTTGCAACAGGAGCATACGTCTCATCGTAGTTGATACCTTTCTCTTGGTTGTATCCTTAAGCTACAAGATGAGCTTTGTTGCGAGTGACTGAACCATCTTTATTTACTTTGTTACGAAAAACCCATTTAGTACCAATAATCGAATGGTTAGCTGGTTTAGGAACAAGTTACCAGACCTGGCTTTTTTCTAATTGGTTGAGTTCTTCTTGCATAGCAGAAATCCAAAATTCATCATTGAAAGCTTCTAAAATAGTTTTAGGCTCGATTTGCAAAATAAAAGCAGTACTAACAATGGAATCTCTTAACGATGATCGAGTACTTACTCCGCGTGATACCTCACCTATTACCAAGTTTTTTGGGTGTGACGGCTTGAATGCGAACTTATTCGGTAAGCCCTCCAGAGAATTGGTTTCAGGAGTGGTATTCATCGGTGTGGAAGTTGATGGTTTAATATCATCGTCGGGGATAGCCGCTGCACTATTTTCCTCATCAAAAGTCACATAAGTAGATTCTTCTACAATCATTGAGCATTTGTTGAACACTCTATATCCCTTACTCTTGGCAGCATAGCCAAGAAAAATACTATCGTTAGTTTTGGCATCAAACTTGCCTAAGTTGTCTTTGGTATTTAGGATAAAATAGCGACAACCAAACACTCTAAAATATGAGACATTAGGAGTCCTACCAAACCAAAGCTCATAGGGTATTTTCTTAGAAATAGGTCGAATAAGCACCCTATTTAAAATATGGTAAGCTGTACTGACAGCTTCTGTCCAAAATTATTTCGGAAGTAAAAATTTATTCAACATGACTCTAGCCATATCGCCAAGAGTCCTATTCTTTCGCTCCACAACACCATTTTGTTGAGGAGTTCTAGGACAAAAAAATTATGATCAAAACCATTTGTTTCGCAAAACTTTTCAAAATTAGAATTTTTAAATTTGTCTCCATGATCACTTCGGATTCGAGTAATCATGTAGCCTTTTTCGTTTTGGACCTTTTTGGCAAATATTTTAAAAACTGAAATAGCATCGCTTTTGTTTGAAAGGAAGAAAACCCAAATAAATCTTGAAAAATCATCTACAATAACAAAAGCATAGAGTTTTCCACCAAGACTGGCTACTCTACTGGGACCAAATAAGTCCATGTGCAGTAATTACAAGGGTCTAGTAGTACTTACAGTATTTATGGATTTAAATGAAGATTTGGTTGCCTTATTCAGTTTACATTCGGCACATACCATGTCCTTCTTGAATGTGATGTCGGACAGACCTCTTACTAGATTCTTTGTCGATTGCCTGGATATATTATCCATATTGGCATGACCAAGACGCTGGTGCCACAATAGTCTTTCATCCTTGTGGGCGTAGAGGCATTTTCCTACATTGTTAGTATTTCTAGATAGATAGAAAATATAAATGTTATCTTCTCTTATCCCTTCAAAAGCAATGTCTCCCGTTGACCTATCATAAATATAGCATTTATCTTTTCCAAAGTTAATATCATATTCATGATCAGTAACATGACTTATGCTGAGCAGGTTATGCTTTAACTCGGTCACTAAGCAGACATCCTTTATTACAGGACAAGGAGGATAACCAATAGTACCATTACCTATGATTTAGCCCTTTAAATTATTATCGAAGGATATATATCCTTCCCTCTTCATCGATAGTGATACAAAAAGATTTACTTCTCCAGTCATATATCGCGAGCATCCACTATCGAGAATCTACTTGCTTTTAGTTTAGGAAGGAAGGTCTACCTACATCACGAGTAGATGTGACCTTTGGTACCCAAGTTCTTTTGGGTCCTAAAATGTTAATCTTCGGTACCCATACATATAGATTAATATCAACTAATTTCCTAATTCTACACTGTGGTGAGATATGACCATGCAATCCATATTATGTACAAGTAGCATGCCTATTGGTGTTAGGAGCAGGTTGATAGTGATGTCTATATGCAGTATGGTGATAGTTATGTGGAACAGCAGGATAGTGACTATATGTAGCAGCAGGATAATAGTTATGTCTATGTGCAGTATGGTGATGGTTATGTGAAACAGCAGGATAGTGACTATGTGTAGCAGTAGAATAATAGTTATGAGTAGATTGAGAGTGATGTCTACGTGCATGTGGTTTACGTGTTGCATGGGAATACGTGTACATATAAGCATGGTTACGTACTGCATGTGGGTGACGTATTTTACTATTACGAGTGGTCTTGTGTTTTGTGTGTGTTTTGTGACTGTGTGATTGGGTTTGAGGTTGAGCAACCTGTTTCCCCAATCTGATCTCTAATTTCTTAGAAATAGCACTCAGTTCATTACACTTAGCATTCAGACCATCAATCTTAGCAATAGAGATCTTGTGTTTGTTCTTTTCTTCAGCAAGCAATTTATTGAGTGCTGAGATCTCACGTGTTTGCTTTTCAATAAGTGTTTCGACATCATGTAAGCTTAATTTAAGCTTGGATACCTCATCAGTGACTTCCGTGGGTGGAGTGTCTGTAACATTATCAAGTAAAGAAGAAAGATTATGAATCTCTATTTCATAGCTTTGATTTTCTTCTTGGCATGCTTATATTTACTAATGACTTTCTTGTGATCATTTAGTAAGTCATTAAAGGCATCGCCAAGTTCATCAAATGTAAAGTCATCAAGAGTTTCGCTAGTTACCTTCTCGGATGTTGCCATTAGGCAGACATTAGCAGTATCTCGAGGAGGGTCATCTTCTTTCTCAGATTTACTGGCTTCGCTTTTGTGCCAAATACTAGTGTTGGCATACTTTTTCGAAGAAGGCTTCTTGTAGGGCTTCTCATATCGGTTACCCTTCTTTGCGAAGGGACAGTCCTTTCAAACGTGTCCAGTCTTTTTGTAGCCGTAGCAAGTTGGTTCCTCCTCGTCGTCTTCTTGTTGTTCCTTCTTTCTTCGATTGAAACGAAGGAACTTCTTGAAGTTGCGGAGTAGAAGTGCTTGATCATTACCTTCTGAATTATCGTCGTCAGTCTCTTCAGGATCAGCCCTCTGACGATGATCTTTTAGGGCAATCTCTTTTGCCTTTGGAGCAGGTTCGTCGAAGTCTTTGAGGTCGAGCTCGTAGGTCATCAGCTTTTCCATCAAAGTTTCCATAGTCATTT
This sequence comes from Iris pallida, assembly GCA_029216955.1. Taxonomy (NCBI): domain Eukaryota; kingdom Viridiplantae; phylum Streptophyta; class Magnoliopsida; order Asparagales; family Iridaceae; genus Iris; species Iris pallida. Next base: position 13,729,898 of record JANAVB010015000.1, read on the forward strand.
TGGTGAGATTATTGTCTTCTATAATTGTTGTTACCTTAAGGTTCCAGATCTTCGGTAGCCTCCTAAGTAACTTGCGGATCTTCTCATGATTGGAGTATTGTTTTCCAAGAGATGACAGAGAATTGATGACGTCAAAAAATCTTGTGAACATTTGGGTGATCGTCTCATTCGGCTTCATCTTGAACGCCTCGTATTCTTGAGTTAGACGACTGATCTTAGATTCCTTGACTTGAGTGGTTCCTTCATGCGTCACTTCCAGAAGCTTCCATACTTCGTGCGAGGTGGTGCATGTCAAGACCCTGTTAAATTCATTCATGTCAATTGCACAGAAAAAAGCATTAATAGCTCTAGTATCTAGACTCGCCTGTTTCTTTTCCTCGTTGAAATATTTATTGTTGAGTTTTTCGATGAGATCTCCCTCGACAACTATTCTGGCGGGCTTTTGTAACCATCGGTGACAATGGTCCACAGGTCAAAGTCTAGAGACTTCAGATAGAAACTCATCCTAGTTTTTCAATAGGTGTAGTTGGTTCCATCAAATAGGGGTGGCCTATGAGTGGACTGTCCCTCACCATGGTTAGAAAACATAGGTTGTGTGGTTGCCATGGATCAGCTTTAGGATGTTAGTCCTTATTAAGAGAACTGAGCTCTGATACCAATTGAAGAACAGGTAGGCAACTCTAGAGGGGGGTGAATAAAGTTTATAACAATAATAGCCAAATAGAAATTAAACTCTTTTCACCAACAGTAAATAATCAGAGTAGTAAATGTGGAAATAAAAAGATCAAGAGAGCATACGCAAACACAGTCATTTTTAACCTGGTTTCCCTCATGGAGGACTAGTCCAGGCCTGAGAACTCTAGCTCAGGATTAAATCTACTATTTGTAAAATAGTAGTTACACCCCGTGCCTTTTCTTCAGAAGAGCACGTCAACTTCTTACAAAAATTGTTGTGGCGATCTTGGAATTTTCCAAGCGACTTTTTTGACTCTTGTACAAACTCCTAACTGAATAGCACTGAGCACTTTTAGGCTTCGGAAGCTTGTGGCTAGTTGATGAGAAGTTTAAGGCTTGTATGAGGCTTATAGAGAAGAGAACAGAAGATGATTGGATGATTGAAAATAAGAGAATTCAAGGCCTATTTATACTAGTTGGGATAGGCAGAGAAAATAAGAGAATTCACCCCGTACTTGAACTTCAATTATATCTTCGATTCTCTAAATCGTCTCTAAAATCGTGCCCCAATGACTTGACTTATTTTGAAGTCATGCATATATGATTTTGTTCGTATCATGATTCTATCGTGCCAAATCCTTCATCGTGTCTGAACAATTTTGAATTAATTTTCTTGATCGTGCAAAACTCGTCAATCTTGGATCGTGCCTAAAATATTGCCTAAATCTTCTATCATGTTTTAACCCCACTACCAACCTTTAATTTCGAGGACGAAATTTTTATAAGGTGGGCAGGATGTAAGCCCCCTGAATTTTTGGGATTTATTTTCGAATTTTCCAAATAATTTATTCTCGATAATTAATTTTTGATTTAATTAATTTTGATCTTTAAATGCTCTTTACCGTGACTTGGAATTCTAGAGCATCAGGGATGCCAGTCTCTGGAAACTTCCTTCTTGGAGTTTGTAGTAGACGAGATTATCTTCATATTGATATATCGTGTCCCACTCGAACTTGTTTTCTTGTACTCTTTTTGCTTCGCGCAAGTTCGGGTCAATTTAGACCATTTAATTATTAATTAAATTCCCACTCTTTTCCTTGATCATCATATGCACGTTACCGTGACTTTTAATTTAGGAGCACCAGACCAGTCATTTTTACAGAACCAACTTCTCATGTATGATCTACTCGAGACGCTCTTCACCCATGACCTTCGTGTCCCACTCAGACACACCATCTTGTGCTTCATTTTCTTCGCACAACTTTTGGGTCAATTTAGGCCAATTAATTATCCACCGTAATTTGTGACCTGATTTCTAATTTAATTTCGGAACCCGACATCGATCCAACCTAGTCAACCCGAAATATGGACATGGCCCACATTGAGCCTACTACCCGCCTGACACTTGTGTCCCATTTATTTGAGCCCCCACATGCTACTTATATACCCATGATTATAAATACCTAAAAAATAATTTATTTATTTCACCTAGTCCATTTTGGCCCAACCCGACTCCACTGAACCCAACCCCAGCTCCATGTTACCCTCCATCATGACTGCCCATACACCCCACTGATATTTTTCCTCTACCCTAAATATCTCTCTTTATGTATAAATATCTAATTCTCTCATTTGTATATATATACACATATATATACATATTATATATATATATACATATATATATTACACTTTCTCTCTCTACTTTTACTTTTCTCTTTCCCCCTCATTAATATCTCTCTCTCTCTCTCTAAATATCTATCTCTCTCTATTTCTCACTCTCTCACTTCTATATATAAATATATATATACACCAACACACACACTCATACAAACCTCACACCCTTCCATCACAACACTCCTCTTTTTCCCCCTCTTCAGCCGACACTACCACCACTTCCATCACCATTAACCACCACTACCATCACCATTCTCCACAACCACCCTTCCTCCTCTCCTCCTTCCAGCCCAGCTGCACCGCCGTGCCGCACCGCCGCCACCGTCGCCGTGCCGCCGCCGCCCTGGTCGCACGCGCAGCAGCGTGTGTGCAGCAGCAGCAGCCACAGCCGCTCGCCGTGCCGCCGCCGTCGGCCCCCGGCCGCGCGTGGCCGGCCAAACCCCTCCGACGAACCCGGGCGCACCTTCCCATGGCGTCCACCGTCCTCCGGGATGCGCCGTCTAGACGATTCATGCGTGTTGCACGGAATCCCGTCGATGCGCACGCGGACAAATTTTAGAATTCGTGTTTCGTCGCAGCAACTTCGCACACATTTTCCAGGAAATCCGACCGTTGGATCGACGAACTCTTTGCTCTGTCACAATCTCGGTATATAGCTCTTCACTCGCCTGATATTTTACTCGTTAATTTCGTCGTTTGATACATCAAAACCGGCCACCAAGTTGACACTTTAAATTGTGCTATTTTTGGACAGTTTTGTGGAGCCGACTTCGTCAGCTCGTAACTCCATCGTCGCAGCTCCGGTTGGCACGCTACTAGTTCCTGTGCGAAGCTGGTATAACCCTCTTCCTACCCCTGCAGTTTTGTTTCATTGTGAGCTCGTTTGATTGGTTGAATTCGACGCCAAAGTTGGCCGTCCGAATTCGTAATTTCCAACTTGTAAAATTCCATTTTTGAACCCGGGACTCCGGATTCAATTTCTGACACCACCAGTAGACTCGTGGCGTCGTTCTGGCACGTTTTTATATAAAGTTTGTTAGATTTGGAGGACATGGGCCCTGGCACGTATTTCGGTGCAAAGCGGGTCCCACAGTCCGAGTCAACGGGACTTTTTGACGCCGGCTCATCGTAATCCAATTCTGGATATACCGTTGAGTTTGTATCGTCATTCTGGACTCGTTGACGTATAATTTACTAGGTTTTAGTGGACATTAGTTCCGGCACGCATTTCGGTGCAAGTCGGATACCAATATCAGGGTCAACGGGTCATTTTGAGATCGGCTCATCGGAATCCAATTCTGGATATACCGTTGAGTTCGTATCGTCATTCTGGACTCGTTGACATATAGTTTGCTGAGTTTTGAGGACATTGGCTTCGACATGCATTTTCGTGCAAATCGAATTTCAATGTCCCGGTCAACGGACCAATTTGAGATCGGGTCAACGGAATCCAATTTTGGATATACTGTTGGGTTCGCATCGTCATTCTGAATTCGTGGATATATAATTTATTAGGTTTAGTGCACTTTTATTCTGGCACGTTTTTCGATACAAAGTGGGTCCGACACGGATACCATTTTGACTCGAAATTACCCTTTTGTCCCAGTGTCCAAATTGGACTTATGGACTGGCTATTCTAGCTATTTTGACTATTTTGGACATGTTGGTAATGGTTATTTCACCATCCGACAACACTTGTAAGTTTTTACCCTATTATTATAATCCTTCTTTTTTATTCATATTTTTAGATCGTTGTATCGGAATTGAGATCTATCGATTCCAGTGATTTTACAACCACTGAAATTGAATGTGTTGACCCTGTAGATGTTTATAGAGAGTAGCTTTGACCATGTTGATCATGGTTGACTACTTTGACTGAACGGCGAAGTAGAGTCAACATTTGACCTAGGTTAGACTAGTTTTGACCTTGGTTGACCACAGTTGACTATTTTGACCAAAAGTCAACCGAAAGTCAACCGTAGCCTAAAATTGATTAGAACTTGACCGAAGTTGACCAGTTGACCTAAAGTCAACTGTTAGTCAACGTTAGTCAAGTTTGACCTAGAGTTGACCTAGGGTTGACCAGAGTTGACCAGTTGACCAAAAGTCAACTGTAAGTCAACCCTTGACTTAGATTGACCTAGTTTGACTTGCTTTGACTTGCCTTGACCTAGTTTGACTTAGTATGACTTGATTTTAATTCCAAACCCTTATATTGATACAGTATTCCATCTATAGGTCCTCGAGGCACTGTTCTTGGACTCAGTCGACTTATCCATCACATCACAGACGAGTACATTCTCTGATAACTTTTTTCCAATTTATGATAACTGTTATGATTCATGTACTTAGTGTAGATATACTTATTCCTGACACATGGTTCTCACGGATTGGTATTCCTGGATCTCGACGAGAGATGTTACTCCTTGTTAGCTTGGGATGTATTGTGCAAGCTCCCTTGTAGCTCTTATGCAATATGTGGTCACTGATTCTAGAGAAGACTTGCTTCCTTTTCATAGAATCCCGTGCAGTGACGTGTCCTGTTTGGATCCATTCTACCAGTTGGGGGTGGAGGAGTAGTAGCGTATGCCTGTGATCAAATCCATCTTGCATTCTTGAACAGTGTTAGTCATATACCGCACTTATGACTAGCCAGGCCAGTTACTTACAGGTTTCCAAGCCGATCACAAGTTGAAACTACTACTCACACACATTGGATAGATGGCTTATCCAGATTTGTGTACATACCATGATCTGTTCTACTTTTCTGTTCTAGCTCTAGCTCTACAGCTTACCATGCCATGATACAAATATGTACACTCAATGATTTTATTGTATATGCTCACTACACCAAAATAAGCCTTTTGGAACGGAGGAATTCCGTTCCAAATAATTTTTGGAATGCCCATATTGTGTGCCTATTTTTGGGCTGCCAAATTCCTTGGAACGGAACTAAAGCGTTCCAATAAACGGATTTTGGAACGGAATTAAAGCGTTCCAATAAACGCATATTGGAACGGAATAAAAGCGTTCCAATATGATGCATATTGGAACACTTTAGTTATGTTCCAAATTTGGAACACAACATTTGCGTGCCTAATAAAGTGTTTCATGCTGGTTTCTACTACGTTAATTGGAACGGCAAAAAAATGTTCCAATGTTGGAACACCATAAATGTGTTCCTAACAAAGCATTTTAGAATATATATATTTCCCATTCACAGTAACGACTAAAAAGTGTTCCTGTAGCAAAGCGTTCCTAACCAAAATATTCAAAAAAAAAATTTGCACCAATTAGTAGAATGGCTAAAAATCGTTTGATATTTTGAAGGACATAAATTATGTTCCTACTTCAGGAAAAAAAATCTAAATAACAAAGAACATATTACAATATAAGTGGTTATGCTACATTTCAAGAAAATCTAAGAAAGTTTGTAACAAAGTAACAATTGACAATATGTTGCAATCTTAAGATTTTAATGTAACTCATTTAAACGAAAGTAAATGAACTTCCGACCACAGCACGTACAAGTACATACAAAATAGTTCATGTTAAAGCTACATTGTTAATACAACTTTACTAAAATATCATGCTAAAGTAATGTTCGAGATATGTGAAAACACTTTGAGCAGCACAGACTAATCTCTTCTCTGACGCTTGACGTTCTTGTTAGTAATCGAAGGCCTGGAACGAAGATTACCGATTAAGCAAAAATGTGATAACCTGCAGACATTTCAAATATTGTTTAAAATCATGACAAAATAATTTGACCACAAAAACTTATTCATTTAATGAGACACACAAAGAAAAGAAAATAATGCCAAAATTGGGGATATTATCCCCTAGAGAGTTTAGTAAATGCCACTCTAATTAGAAGCAGTAATTAGAGCTCGACTTAGCCAGTTCTCTTTCTCAATAAATTAAGTAGTAACACTTTACCTGGATATCCGGACGACTTCTTTGTATGTCCCAATTTCTTCTAAAGGAATCATAATTTTAATCACTAAAGGTCCTACGAAACAAAATAGCTATATTAGACATTAAGGATAGTAAAAAACTAAAAATATGCAATGCAAAATGAATTCTATCTAAGCGATCATAATTGAAAATGAGAAACAAGTTACTAGTATTGCTATTTATTAAGATATCAATTTTGTAGGAAAGAAGTCTTGTTCCATAGGCACATCATGAGATCAATCGACAAACAAACAAACAAGAAAGGTAAGCAATTCATGTATTTTTAATCATTGAAAAAGTATCATAAGAAAAATACTCACAAATTAATGCTTCCATAAATTTGATGTGTGATTTGGGCCACACAAAAAATTCGCCAACTCCTACTTCTTTAATTGTTTTTGCATCGGGTGTTTCTTTGTAGAGCTTCGCGGAAAAAATCTTTCGGATAGACATGCTCACCTTCATTTCATATTGAGGGTCTAGTTGATAATTATGACAATTACCTCGATGTATTGGATCAACTACTTCTTTTGCAACTGCAACACAATTCCAATTCCAATCAAACAATTCACACAACCTTGCCGTGTGAGTTGGTTCAATGCTTGCCGAAGTCGTTGAATCCTTTTCCCTTTCGCCCAAAGATGGCCCACGTGCATTGTTTATTATCATTGGAGGCATGGGTATTGATTTCCCAATAGTTGCTTGCAGTTGTTGGAGCACGGGTGTTGATGTCCCATCTGCCTGGGACATAGGAATGGGTGATGATGACCCACCTGCATGGGGTATAGGCACGTGTGTTGATGACCCACCAGTAGACTGGGGAATAGTTGCTGGTGCCCACCAATCTGTGACTGTGGTACAATAAAAAAATTAAGAATATGAATTTTCATATTATGATAGACATGTAGTTATTATCTTTTATACTTTCATATAAGAAGTTGGTTATCTCACCTTACAATAATCAAAATAAAGTTAACATTTGTCTGCATCTCATCAACCTTCTTTTTCAGACCCTCCCTCTCGCCTTTTTCCTCTGTGTACATGATATGAGCATGAAGGGTAGCATCATACTTTCTCTTAGAAACAAAGCTCCCAACATCTGGCAATCCTTTCACTTTCTTGCCAAACACTTGAGTCAAAGGATCATTATCAATTGATAGAGGGTGAACGCTATTGTTGTCGCTTTCACTTTGTGTGGATTCAGCAAGTTTCTCTTTGACTAATTTCTGTAATATCATTTGTAAGAAAAGCTAACATTAAATTAAATGCAAGGTGATAACAAAGTTTTAGGTGACCTCACCATAAATGGTTCAGCAGTAGGTAGCGTAGTTCTATCCTTTCTCGTATGAGTTTCTATCCACACTTGAGTCCGTCTAATAGGGATAGTAGGATCTTTCCGCTTTGCCTTCTGGATAAATCATGGATTAGTTTTGAGGCGTAAGCTTAAAATTGGAAATACAAAAATTATAACATGCTAATGTTGGTTCTAGAAGAAATTACCATCTCATACTCTACCATTGCACTGCTCTTACGACCCCCAGTATGGCCATACACACTATGTTTTCTACTTTCAACGGCCATAGCTCTTCTTTTTAGTTGTTTATCATCAACCTCATTGATACAAAATTGCTCCCAGTCTTCCTTTCTAATCCTATTTGGAATAGCCATCATTTTTGCCTCCAAATTTGGTTGCTTATCCAAATGATCCTTTCTCAATGTATGCTTTAGCTTCCGGAACGCATCTGGCATTGATCTTTCAACATCTTTCCTAAGATAACCTGGGATATCAAATTCTGCCTGCAATTAAAATGCTTTATTAAAAGAGAAATAAAGATATGTCAACTACAAACTTTCTGAAGTATGATAATGGCACTAACATGCCTTCTATAGACAATAGAATTCATAAGCATTTCAGATATTATTATATTAACAAAATATAGCAGCTAACAGAAGAAACCAGCTATGTCATGCATTTCCGGAATAATACAGAAAATATAGAAAGCAAGAGAAATTTACACCATTAGGCATCAAACAAATATAGTTTCTTTTAATTCAAGATCTGTAGGATAGTTGGTATTTGGATACGAGGATGGGAAGAATTTCCAACATCTTAAGTTCCCATCAGTAGACAAATTCCAACTTGAGCCATGAAAAGGCCATGTAGAGATCAACAAAGGATCATCTGTAGTAACAGTTTGATCCAAATGTACATATTAACTAAAAAGAAAGCAGTAGATACAGTACAACTAAATATGTCTGATCTAGGTATAAAATCAGTATTGAGATCTTAAAACGTATGTTATAAAATTACTTAATTTGAATATATAAGAGGTTGAGGAATAATAGTTAATCAGATGCTCCAAGGAAGTCCATATCCAAACTGATCATTCTGATATGGACATGCAGTTAGAGATGAATCTAAACAAAAGGCCAATATGATAATATTCCTCACAGAGAAGCACATCGTGTCTTTGTCACACATGAAACAAGTGGTTAAATTGTCTACCATTAACTTAGATTCCTTACTCGCGACAACTCTTCTCAGTTTAATATTCCTTCCGAAGCTAAACCAGATCAAGATTATACTCCTCTGTTAATATGCTTTCCTTTGTATCAAAACCTTCAGCCTTCTGCTTCAGCAAGTTGGACAAAAGTACACTAAAGGTGCGTGTAGAGACTAGAGAGTATCAGAATTTGAAAAAAAAAAACTATGACATTAATCATGAAGAGTTTATAGACAATAAAATTTACAGGAAGAACCAATGCAAGGTGTAGAGACTAGAGAGTAGCAACAAATATCGTCTTCAACATTTTATTTCTCTTTACAGGAAGAACCAATACAGGAAGAACCAATGCCTTTATTGCATTTTGCATTATCGTCTTCAACATTTTATTTCTCTTCAACATTTGCATATGAATGCATTTTATTTCTCAATTTCAGCAGTATGATCCGTAAAGGATAATTATCATTCTATAATATATCACTTTTACTCTTTAGAGCTTTTGTTTGCTTGCAGTGGATTGGAATCCATAATTGATCCATCAAGTTGATACGATTCACGGGGATAAAATCATGTAAACTCCAATTTCATGTGCTTGGTTGTCGCATACTACAATAGAGAATTCTAAATCCAATTCTTTCCATGTTTACTTGGTTTGAATTGTGGAGTGGACACCTTCATCTTTCCATTTGAGAGGTCTAACATCCATGAGTAAATAAAGCTTGATCAGGTACAACCATATTTTATTTTGAAAGGTAAAGTTGCTATAGGAGTTTAAGCAATAGAACAAATGGCAACTTTTCGTTTTGACCAGGTCCTGAAGAGACTAAAACAGCAGTAAAATTGTTTCAAATATGGATTTAAGCAATAGAACAAATGGCATCTTTTCGAGACTGGAGCAAGCCAGAAGGGAGAGAAATGCACTACTATAAGCAAAAGATGAAAATAATTTGATACTCCTGCATTGAGAAATATTCAGTAAAAACATTTACGTTGACAAAGGGTTCACAAGTTCAATTCTAGGATTATCCTCAATTGGTTATGCACATACTCTATTACAGTAGTGCATATGTCATCTCACTCGAAGCACAATTCACATACTCTATTACTGTAGCTTATACATAAAAAGGTAGAAATGTGCTGCAACTAATTTGGAAATGTAGAGAATGCATGTATGTGCAGTGAATGAATGGCAATGAACACAAGCAAAACCGAACCAATGTATAGGAGTATAAGTCTGGTGTGAACCACTGCTCCATATATCTGATCAATATCTTCCCTACATTTTTATATGTAATATGTATATCCCCATCTAAAGTATAGGTAATGAGAGGGATTTGATAAAGCCTTGGATCCATATGCTAACATATTAGGATACATCACTGTGCTCTAAAGATGTACTGGCCTATCCCTCAGATATGCCTGCCAAGAGCAGCCACACTTCTTTTCTTCCTCTGACCAATGGCCAAATTTGATAAAGCCTTGGATCCATATTAGAATAACAGAGAAGTACCAAAGCAAACTTTAAAAACCAGTTTAAGTACCAAAGCAAACATTGAACACCAGTTTTAACCAAATTTAAAACATAAAATAAATTAATTAGGTTTTGAACATGTTTTAACATTAAAACTAGTTTTAACCAAATTCGAGGAGACTGAACTTAGGAACTAAATCAATGGCATCAATGATGACTCCAAGATGGTTAACATAGTAAGTTAATTGAGTCATACATTAAGTCAAGACTGTTACTCAAGGAGGTCACATGAGGGCTGACCAAGACAGGTGCAGGACATGTAATGTATGACCTGTACAAGAAGACAGAACAAATTTGAAATACGTATATCCCCACCAGTTTTAAGTACTAAACCAAATTTGAAACATAGGCCGATTGGCCTATCCCTCAGATATGTAATACGTATATCCCCACCAGTTTTAAGTACTAAACCAAATTTGAAACATAGGCCAATTGGCCTATCCCTCAAATATGCTGCCAAGAGCAGCCACACTTCTTTCCTTCCTCTGTGCAGGCATGTATCAATGGGAGATACCAGTGGGTAACTTAAGGGATTTGTGTGCAGTCAAGGGCAGTGTGGTGTGGGTGTGTATATGAGAGCATAAGTATAAATTCTAGACATTGAACTGAAAAACTGAACATCAAGACTTTACTGAAAACATAAACAATATAACAGTAATAGAAAAGCAATAGAATGTTCGTTATTCTCACCACTATCTCATTCCAAACATCATCCTTGTAGGTCTTAGGTACCTGTAGCCAACTTATATACCTGATAGGCACATATGTCTTCACGTATTTACTAACTTGACTCTTAAAGTGAGTTGCGTTGGGTCCAACTGCTTGTCCAAGATGATTAAATTCAATGCTCTTCTTAGATGTTGACTTTTTATTGACTTCCATTGATATGGGATCTTCTTCCTGCTGGTTAGATGTGTCGGCAACACTCGAAGACATCGTACAATAAAAGAAAGTCTGTTTATTCATTCAAGGACAACTTTGTATCATGTTTATTCATAGAAGCATTAAAATAAAAAAATTACTATGATGATACCAAATAATGCATATAAAAGAATCACGCTATCAAAGTCATTACGAATGTATACAAAAAAATCGAAGATATGTAAGTAATTTGGATATCCGGGTCATTACCATAACAAAAAGTTATCCTTGTCATTGAAAGTTGCATATATAAAATAAAGTCAGAGTACATTAGATTGTTGAAAACAAGAAAATTATAATTTGACCACAAAAAAGTTTGGAGTACAAAAGATTGACGTATGATTTAGTTCAATCATCGAACATCAACAAATTCCTTAAGTTGGGATTGTCGTTCAAACAAGATTGGTAGTCAGTTGGAATGTCTACTGCATCAACTTGTTTATTTAACCTTTTTGGAGTATTTATAACCACATACCACCCATCATTCTTTTGATCTTCGAAATAAAAAACTGATGTTGCTTCTTGAGCTAAAATGAATGGATCCTCCTCAACTCTTTCCTTATTCCTGAGCTTCTTCAAGTTTACCATCACTTGATTCCAAATTGGATCACACTTACAACCATTTTAGAATCCTCCACTTTAACCCAATCACAATAGAACACAGTTTCTTTGAAATCGATATAGTCCAGCTCCAGTATGTCTCTAACGATTCCATAAAAGGTTATCTTCCCTTCCGTTGGGTTTTTGTCTTTTCTACTTGAAACAAAATTTGAATATGCTTCCATAGACACCCCACTATCTTGTGTTACCAAGCATTCATCGGAAGAACTTGGTGCAAATACAAAACCATTGACACGATATTTTTTGAATCACATAGCTTTATGTTGTGGACCATTGGCTAATCTCCCTAATGTTGTATTGGTTTGCCCTGCATCCAATAACTGCATAGAAAAAAAACTTAATTTGTGCACAAATACATAAGCACATAAAAAATGAGATATTACCTCATCACACAACCAAGGAATGAATTCCTTAGTTTTTGTTTTTTCTTTTGTTGAACCACCTTTTCGATTCTGAGTGGAAATGGATTGCTCATACCGGTTGTACTTTCTACATGAATTACCAGACGTATGTCATGCATATATCCATATTATGGTATTATTATAATACTTATTATTTACGTCATGCACATTATTATGATTAAAAAACTTATTTAGCTTGTAGGAAAAGGCACACATACTCTTCCCATTCACTTAAGTCTGCAAGTCGATTGAGAACCCATCTACGCACTTGCTCAAACTGAACATGGTTGAGCTCCACAACTCCCCCTATTTCCAAGGATTTCTCATCTGTGAAGTCAACACTCTCATCCAGCCAGTCTTCTCGACTAGACTTATGACCAAAAGCGCTCGATTTTGGCATATACTCCATGCAATATATTACAGATTCGTCTACAAGGTAAGCTTCAGCTATCGAACCTTCAATATATCGCTTATTAAGGACATATTCTTTGTAGCACTTCATCAATCTATTGAAAAAAAAGAATATATAATCTATATCACCTATAAATTAAAACTAAAAGTTAAATATAGAAGAAAACAATAAGAGTGTACCTTTCAACTGGATACATCCATCGAAATCCAACTGTCCCGCATGACAGGGCCTCATCAGCTAGATGAACCATTAAGTGCACACTTATAACAAAGAAGGAAGGCGGAAATTCTTTTTCAAGAATACACATTGCCTCAACCAATGCCTTCTTTGCTTGCCTAAGCTATTCTTTATTGATCACCTTGGCACATAAAATTTTAAAAAATAAGCTAATCCTCTGAATTGCAATCCTTATGTCCCTGTCTTTATGAAAAGTATGTCTCAACAATACTGGAAGCAAGTGTTGCATAAACACATGATAGTCATGTGATTTGAGCCCCCTTAGTTCGGGAGGCTGGGTGGTGACACAATTACTCAAGTTAGAGGAGAATCCTGTAGGAAGTTTTAAATATTTTAATGTTAGACAAAACTCTTCTTTTTTCTTCTTTGTCAAGGCATAAGATGCCTTTGGCATTGATGTTTTCCTCGTTTCTTCATCTTCAACTACCCACAACTTCTTATTTACCCCTAATTTTTTCATTTCTTTTCGACCTTGTATCCCATCCTTTGTTTTCTTTTTCACATCCATCAACATGTTCAATAAGTGGTCTGTGACATTCTTTTCAGTGTGCATAACGTCAATGTTGTGTCTCACTTCAAGAAACTTCCAGTAAGGCAAATCAAACAAAATAGACCTTCTGGACCATGGTGCTGCTTTAGTAGATATCTCTTCTTCATTGTCATCTTCATATATCTTGCTTTCATGATTCCGATTTTGCCTCTTACGCTTTCCACGAGTAGCTTGCTTCAATCTTGTCCTTTCATTATTTTCAAGAATTTTGGCTATCTTTTGTTCAACTTCTTCTCCAGACAATCTTTGTGGAGGAGGTCGTTGTTCGAGTATTTTGTTGAATCTTTTGTCACTCCTAAACTTGTGATCGGAGTTCAAGAATCGTCGATAGCCGTGATAATATATTTTTGAAGAGTCTCCAAGCCGCATAGAGTCGATATCATCAGCACACACTGGACAAGCCTTATAACCATGAACAGTACAACCAGATAGATTCCCGTATGCAGGAAAATCATGGACCCCCCAAAACAACATCACCTTCATTGTAAATGTGGTTTTGGTGAATGCATCCCACGTTGGTACGCCATTAACCCATAGCTCTTTCAACTCTTCTACCAGAGGTTCTAGGAATATGTCAAAGTGTTTTCCAGGTCTTTTGGGTCCTGAAATTAACAATGTTAGCAATGCGAACTCTCTTTTCATGCACAACGATGGAGGAAGATTTAACGGGGCTAAAATCACTGGCCAACAACTGTAATTGCTACTTAGAGTTCCATGTGGGTTGAAACCATCTGTTGATATTGCAAGTCGTAGGTTCCTAGCATCTGCAGCAAACTCTGGCCAATAAACTTTGACTGAATCCCATTGGCCTGAATCACAAGGATGTCTCATTAGATTTCCATCACTCTTTGCCTTTTGGTGCCAAGTCATTGCCTCGCCAATCCAAGGAATACTAAAGAATGTTTTTAGCCTCGGAATCAAGGGAAAGTATTTCATAAACTTTGCAGGTTCTTTCTTGAAATTCTTTTTTGTCTCTGTATCATTTTCAAACACAAGTTTATACCGACTCACTTCACATTTCGGACATATATGGAGATGTTTGTATTCCTTATGATATAGGATGCATCCATTCCTACATGCATGGATGGTTTCACATTCCATTCCCAATTCTTTAATCATGTTCTTCATATTAGGATAATTTTTTGGAAGATTGCAATTTTCTGTGAACAAGTCCTTTAGCCACTCTAGTAATACCGTCACACTAGTGCCTGTCCACCCATACCGTGTCTTCAAATTTTGCAACTCAATAATGGTGGACAATATGGTTTTCCCCTTAGGGCAACCCGGATACAGAGGTTCTGATGCCATATCCATAAAGCTTTTGTGTTTTTTGCTCGCTTTCATCATAGGCTCAACAATTGTGTCATCTCCCTCGTCGTCTTCATTTGCTACACTCACGTCAACAGGTGAATGTCCAGCCTCCTTGGTATGAATATTATATACATCGTCAATGAGATCCTCCAGTCTAAGCAAGTTTGATTCTTCAGTTGATGGTTCTTCAATTGGATTAGCCATTGTTGGTATGTTTCTCCCTAAATCTCTTGCCTTTTCTCCATGATGCTTCCATACCACGTAACTTTGGTACATGCCATTCTTCAACAAATGAAGGCTGATTTCATCGAGATCTATGTGTCCCTTCGAATTCTTATAATGCTTACATGGGCATGGAAATTGTGTTTGTCCGGCTGCATTCTTCTTAACAAAATTCACAAACTGTTGAACACCTTTGATATAACTTGTACCACCCCTTTTGCTCATCCACGATTTGTCCAAATTCATTTTTATTTGTAGAATAGGTGCTCAATCCTACAAGATGTACAATCATTTACCAAGTAAAATTGAAAATAAAAGTAATATGAAATTGAAACTAAGAAAATTATTTCCTATTCTAATTTATCAGTGTTAATTGTTATTTTTATAAGCAAATAGAAATGTGGAAAAAAAAATGTACAACTACAATGCAATTCATATTCATATATACAGTAATACTGTTATAGATTTACTATAATGGAAGAAAATGTGGAAAAAATGTACAACTACAATGGAAGAAAAGTATTCATGTAGCTAAGCCTGTAACGACTGGGGTAAGGGTTTGGTAGTGGTATGGTGTTCAATCATCTACTGGAACAAGTATTATAAAAGCTAAGAAACTATGAAAATGATTCTGCTAAAAAAGGCTCAAGATAAATATAATGACAGAAAATCTAAAAAAAAGAAATAATAACGATTTTGAAATTTGGAAGAAACTAAATGGAAAGCTCCAGTTGAGAACTTTGGAAAAATCATCTACCTTGAGCAGTTGCACGATAGATGGAAGAAGCTGCCATGAATCCTGAGACAGTGCAAAAGGTGAATATCAAGCAAGAGTCCTAAGCAAGATTCTCTCTTCAGGAAACTGTCAAGAATGGTAAATCATCAGAAACAAAAATTTCAAATATTCTAGAAACTTGATGTCAACCCCTTGACCATATTTTTTATTTATTTATTTATCCAGTTTATACCACTCACATTTTTGTCTAGTTACATATTTTTATGTTATTTTTTTTTTGTTAAAGTTTAATAAAGGACCCAAAGGGAAATAAAAGAATTTCAGGGACCTAAATGATTAAGTTGAGGTTCAAATCTCAACTGACGTTTAAACACTCATCTCAAACCGAGTTTTGAGTTCTTAAACTCTCAGATGATTTCAATTTAGAATTTAAATCTGTTACGTTTATACATATAGTTTGATGGCTATTGGGTGTTCGTAATAATGTCTATTGAGTATGGCTAGTAATATATATGCCATCATCTAGGAAATCCTGTATCATAGCAAGTAGGGGATCTCATGGGTGAGACCATTAACCTCTGATAACTGAAACATGTGACCACTAGGAAAACATACTAGAGTATTTTGTGTAGGTGAGGTATAGTCCCTTTCTGAATGTGCTTTATGGCAGGGGGAAGTATCGAATACAGGATGGTTCAACGGCAGTCTAAAACTGTAAGGGGTTGCAATCTTGAGATGTCGTGAATAACAGATGGATAGACCCGAGTGTGTGTTTTATGTGTTAGGATTATGCGTGAACCTCTGTGATCAGTGTGCAAGGGTGCACAAGTGGAAGCGTTTTCAGTGAGGATGATGTGCATAGGCTTTCTGAATCTGGGAATCCAGTATATTTATGTCCTTCCCGAGTGTAGTAGAAAGGATGCAAATCTTGTGGGTTAATTTGGGAGATACCTACAATTTTGTACTCATACATAATGAACCTGAGTACTACTTGTGTACATCGGTGTACAAAAGTAGTCTGTTGTGCAAGAACTACAGAGGGGTCTAATTAGGGGGCAGGCAGTTGCATTGCAACTGCAATTTTTTTAGCAAGAGTATTGTACTGCAGGAACTAGCCAAGCATGGAGTACATGGTGCTCAGGTGCTAGTGTGTGTAATGTGTGCCATGTGTATCAGAGATTAGGTAGCAGGTAGGTGGCAAACTGGGTAATAGCTGGGTAAAACAGACCAAGGCATCGGAGGAAAATTTGTAGGCAAACCCATAATAGGGAAATAGGTGTTGAGCAGTACAAGATCTGTGTAACCATGCATACCTGTGCATAGGTGGTGTTTTCCAGTGTGTAGTTGAAAGGGCAGTAGCAATGTTAGTTTACAGCAGTAGGAATATGTGTAGATATCCTTAAAATCCGTATGTATGTGCAGGCACTCAGCTAATAATGTAGGACATTGCAACCAGGGGGTATCAGTCAGAATCGGGTATCATGTAGATGTCTGATACAAGTATAGGAGGTTGGGGGCTGGTTAGGTTGCGAGCTGAAGGGCCACAGGTATTTTTCAGTTAAAATTTAGTGCCATTCATGTGAACCTTAGAATAAAGTGCTAGCTCTTATGGTGCTGAGTTGTGCTCGTGAGTTGCTTTGTTGTCAAATGCTGCTCATTTTCGTGTTCATTTCCAATACTCTGTATTCTCAATTCTATATATATTCTCTTCCCTCTTCGAATGGGAGGTGCCTGTGATGCAGCCATTTGACAACAGGAAGAAGCTTAGAATGTGGATTATTTCCACATGGCAATGGGAATGCTTGTTTTGCATAGGCTAACAGTTTCAAGCATATGCATATGAATAGATGGGAGTAGCAGTAGATTGGTGGTTTTAGTTTCTTATGTTTGCTCTATACTTTTGGTTTCAGGCCCTGATTCGGAGACCATTCCAGCAATTTCAGACCCATGTCCTCCCCTATCAACAAGTACCTTATCTTGAATGTATACAGTTTCAAGAATTTCCTTTCATAGGCAATAGGTTAGATTGGGTATCCAGGATGTTAGGAGGTGGTGTATCATATGATAGGAACAAGGGGGGAGAGGGGTTGTGTGTAAGAATTGGAAAATTACTTGTGAATGTGTGTGTTGAGTAGAGAAACAGTAATACGTGTGTGCATCTCTCATATCCTATGGGCAGCGTGGAAATTGCATTAGTCTAGGGCAGGTTATGTATCTGGATACGGAAGGGAGTATCAGGATTTCAGTATGGATTCGACTTGAACCAGAGCGTCGAGTTTTGATAAAACTGGTTATCAGATTTCAGTATTGTGGGTATCAAGTTCGATACCAGGACAAGGGAATGCCCTTGCTCTATTATAGGATGGATAACAGGTAGCATAGGTTAAGGTTCCAGTCTAGTCAAGAACCAGTACCTGACCATACCAGGTTGTGTGCAGATCAAATCAGCCTTTTCAGTTTTACAGCTAGAACAGGGAGGGTAAGACAGTGTCGAGAAGATGGTGTCTGGATGAAGCAGGATGCATCCAAACTAAGGAATGGGTGAGGCTTGAGTGTTAGGAGCACACGGATGCAAGGGTGTATTTTAGTTCCAGAAAATTTCGATAATATGGATTAGCCTCATAGGACTCCAGGATTAGTTGAATAGGAATATGGTTTTGACATTTGTGACAGAACAGACCATATTGGCCCAGACACTTGAATAATAATAAATCATAAGCAAGCTCAACTATGGCATAGGCCCAAACAGTAGAATTTGATGCAAGGAACAAGTATGTTGGTGTGTGCACAGAAAGAAAAACACCAATATGTATAGACAAGTAATCAAACATATGTGAGAGATAATTATAAGCATCTAAAGAAACAACTATGTTAATACTACCAAAGGTTTATAAAGATTGTTAGCTGTTAGACAAGTAATCAATTTGCCAGCTCAGCCATGATCTCATTGGCCCAGCTCAGCCTTGATCTCATTGGCCCAGCTTTATAATGATTGTTAGCTGTTAGTATTAGAGTATCAGTGAGTGTAACTGATTTACTTTTCTTGCCTATAAATAATGAAGGTAAGAAGAGAGAGTGAGGGCTATCAATTGAGAAGTATCAGGTCTGGTTTTCTAATTCTAGTGTAACCAAAAATTTTCCTTTACTATGAATAAAATACAACTCTCCTTCTCCAATTAGTTTTCTTCCGTTAACCCTAGCTTTCCAGTTCCTTCGGTTGTCATCATGTCAAATGAAGCTCAATTACCCCCAATCCCTGGAGTTCTCGGAAGGGGATCCTATCAATTTCAGTTTACATATGAAGTTTTTCTTTTTTGCTTCTTTTGGGACTTGAAACTTGTCCAAAACATGGTTGGAATTGATTTGATAAAAAAAGATTATATTGAATCAAAGCAACGAAGAGATCCAAAAACCTTGTTTTCCAGATCCAAAATCTTTTTCCCACCAAAACCTCATTCCGAAATCTAATTTTTATCATAACACTAAAAAAAATAGTAAAGATCCTCATTAGAAAACACATGAGCAAGTGTATATGAGAATTTGAAATAATTTTTAGGGTTTTTTTTCCCATCTAAGAGGATTTAACCCTTCGATTATTTTTCGGATTTAAAATTAATAAGGGCATACAATACCTTAGATCCCGACGGCCGAGATCCTGATGAAGACGGAGAAACCACACTTCTGACCCGACACTTCAGACCCGACAGTCGACGGTCGTTGAAGCCGACACTTCAGATCCGACGGCCGAGATCCTGATGAAGCCGCTATCTCGATGGAGAGATTTGTGATCCCGATGGCCGAAATTAGCGGCCCTAGAATGGAGAGAAGGGGACGATGAGACTCGAGATCCCGTCGGCCGAGGATGCAGGGTTTTGGCGCGCGTTGTTCTTCAGTTCCCGCCAAGGATGGAGAGAAGGATCGAGAAAAAAATTAAAAGATGGCTATGCCCTATGCGTGCCAATTCTCAAAATAGAGATGACGTTTCCTTTTTATCACGTGGGTTCACGTGAGTTGGACTTTTAATTTTGGGAACGGATTTGGAACGCTTGGTATGTATTTCAGAATAAATATTTATTATTAGAATGAAAAGAAAAAAGAATTGGAACATTTTTTTATTCTGGCATGCTAGTTTTTCGTTCCAAAATCTAGGCACGCTAAATAGGCGTTACAGATTGAAATATGCCTAGTGTTCCAAATTAGCTATTTTGGTGTAGTGGCTCTATTTACAGTCTTATGGCTTTTATTCTATTTTGAGATCTGTTATGAGATATATGTACTCGTTCCATCCTGACTGGATATGTTGACAAAATTTTAGGAGTAGTTGTGCCATTATTGGACTTCATGATATTGCTAGCTGAGGTGGATCTCACTATTCTTCTATGTGAGTTGCCTGGTAGTTATCCTTAGTTGTCTTGTTTTTTCTTCTTTATTTTCCTGTCTTATGATTCCTTCTAGTATTTTCTAGTTGTTCTTGTGCTTTATTTATCTTTCTTGTCTTATCATCCTTAGCTGTTGTGATGTGACTAGAGTATATTTGTAGTTGTAGACCTTCTAGATATAGTGTATATTTATTGGGTACTAGACAGCATTCTACCGTCGATACTGCGGCGTAGGCTGGGCGTGGCCCACGTATTCGTATCCGTATATCCGGGTGCAGGTCGTGACACACACCCAGTACTGCAATATATCATGTTGATCGAAGCAAATAGCAACTCGTCTTCATCAACTAGAGTCACTTTAGGGGGGTGACTTTGTATGTCAGAAGAACGATTGTAATTCATACAGTTAAAGACAGCTTTTCTGGCTGATTTACAGTAGCATTTTGCTTGAGCATCATGGAAAGCAGACTTGAGTTCTTTGCATATGGTTGTTGCGGGAGATAAATCTTCATCTACTGCTATGATCAGTTTAGGAGATTAAGGATAGTTCAAACAGTCGAAAACAGACCATTTTGCTGCCTAGCAACAACACTTAATCACTATCTTATGATTACAATGATGTTCCGCAGGTGGAGTTATAGCAGATATATAAGACTGACCTGCGATCTTCTACTTTTGTATAAGAATCTCGCGGAGATCAGTTACCTTAACAGGGTAAGAAGAAGAAGAGGGTACATATTTATGGATTATATTAGGAATATGGTTCCTGTTCTTGAGATGTCTGGTCCCTTGCGTGTACAAGGAAGTACTGAGCTGATTGGCATAGGTGAGGGAGTCCTTGACTTTAGAAGCCTTCACTTTGTGCAGATCAGTATCTGACACAGACTGCACTTGGCACACCCTATGACTTGATAAAGTTGGCTCTGATTTGTGCCGGTTGAGATAGACGCGCATGTCAGGAAGCTACGCCTCTTGTGTGTTTGTTTGGGACACCATCAATGTTCCTTGTTTGGACCTTGATATGCATAAAGTTGGCAGATCCTGATTTGGGTTTGGTTGGTGCTTAGGAGTAGGCAAGATGCCTTGCTGCACTGCATACCCAACTCCAGTGCGCTTAGTATGGCACCTATGAGCAGAATTTATTTTCTTGGCAGAGACTTGGTTGTCTCTATCAAGAGAAGTAGAACTCCAGCTCAAAAGAGTCAGTAGTGATTGGCACAAGGGCGCAATCGGCAGTATTTTCCACCAAGTCAAGGACTGGGGAAGGATGAGGACGGGCCAAAGGGTGCTTTCTTTTGTTCTGCATAGGAGCAAAAATAGATGTGTTCTTCCCCAAGTTCAGAACTGGAGGAGAAGAGGGAGTAGCCAAAAGGCATTTCCCTTTGTTTTGCGTCAGGGCAGCAGTGGACGCAATAATAGGCACAATCTGTACAGCAACATGAGGGCGCTTCCCTCTGTTCTGTACAAGAGCAAAAATGGACATGTCCTCTCCCAAGTTTAGGACTGGAGAGAAAGAAGCAGTAGTCAAAGGGCATTTTTTCTTGTTCTGTGCCAAAGCAGTAGTTGGCACAGTCTACGCAGAAGCTGTGATTGGTGATTTGACGGACTTTGGAGTCCAAATCGCACGTGCCTTGTTCTTGGCAGCAATAGTAGACCGTCTTGCACCCCCAGCACTAATCATAGCTTCGTAGGCCGTTTGGTCAAGTTGGACGACCAAGATCTTCTGCGTATTGCCTATTGACGCGGTATCACATTGAGTTATCACCTTCTCATCGAAGGAGAAAGTTGTCCCCAGTAGAGTCGTCATTTTGTTTGTAAAAACAAAAGTTTGATTTATAAACTAAGGAAAAGAAAAGTATAATTAATATAATTTGATTTTTAGGGAAGTACAACTGTAGGAATTTGATCAGAAGACGATCACTTTATCCCTTGAACGATATGATATTGAAGACAAGCCTCTGGAGAATGCAACAACACTTTAGCAGGAGATTATGATCATTAGTCATATCTTAGAACTGATTTGAAACTCTATTTATAGAGTTCTGAAATAACTTTCAAACAGTTATTCTGAGTGGCGCGCACTGTATTTTGCATGCCATCCATCCAGTTGTGCGAACGGTTACTTGAACAGATAGGGACACATGGCATTCTGTGAGAGAGATGCGCATGGTCGTAGGCAGTGTAGTAGACATGTTCTTCAAGATTAGTGGATGCGTGCCACGTCATCTGTCTTCTAGATGAAAATTGATTAGGTGGTACCAGCTTGCTAGGTGGCGCTAGACACAATTTGATAGCTGGCACCTTTTACTCAGTCTTCAGTGCTATGGTAATTAATTATCTCGTGCCAAACGACAGCGAGCGCGAGCTAGCTGTCAGCATTAATTATAATGCTGATACAATCTCCTCGAGCGCTGTATTGCTCGAGATTCGAAGGGATTTTTTCGACTGACGTGCTATCAGTAATTATGTCTTTTGTGACAGCTTCTCGAGGAAGCTTGCCATGTGGAGCTCGTGCATCCTGATGTTGGTGCCACGTGACCCTCGCGCACCCTAATGACCAGCGCCACTTAAATGTTGGTGCCTTTGTATGAGTGGCACCATTTCATTTATGTGCTTTAACACCAATGTCTTCCAACTCTCCGACAAAGAACTCAAAAAACAGAAGGGCCTGAAGCTCAGCTTCATTCACCATCTTCATCGTATACTGCTGATTGATAATACCCTAAACCTAGTTCAGATGCTGTGCCATTGGTCATCTACCGTGTACTTTGAGTTGACAAGTTGGCAAATAATAAGTACTTTGTTACCAGTCGTCTTCCATTCGTACAACTAATGCAGCTTCTCCCAAAGTTCTTTTGAAGAACTCTTCATGGAGACGAATGAAATACCGAATTGTCCAGCCAATGGCGAATGAATTCGACGGCCTTTCAATTCGGTCATCTCCAGTCATCAGCAGGCTTATCCAACGGACCATATAAGTCATTGCAGCAGAGTAGATCCTCCATCCTTGGCTTCAAAATCATATAGTTCCCCTCTGTGAGGAGGATCATACGAGTGTTCATCTGCTCCGTCAATATAGTTGCACCTTTCTCTCGTGAACCTGAGATGTACTGCCTTGTCCTAACAACATGCCTCGTTCCTCGTTGTGACACGGAAAGCGCGATTAAAAAATACTATCGCTATCGATTGATCGAGAGCGATTGAATCAAGATCCTTTCCTCGTTATGGATCGGCTTCTTCGGCATCATGTTCCATATTCAGCGGGTTACATTTCTAGGAAAGACTATATGGCTGAGTCGGGAGAAACCTCCCCCTACTATGTTTTAATGTCGCAATTGCCTCTTTGTGCTAGATTTCTTAAATGCATTTTGAGAATGTTTTCAATTGGTTTCATTGCTTTCGTTCTTTGGAATTCGTACTTCATATCGAATCCTATGAGAAAAGAAGAGTATTGACCGTTTGCTTATGCGATTGTAGTTAATCGCGTAGGCGATGCCTAGATTAGAAGACTCTTTCTCTTATCCCATTCAATCAACTATGAGTGGCTTAACCTTTCTCTTATTAACCCTCATATTCTCAAATCAATCAACGATATCGATAACATAAATGCTAGATATAGAGGCATAGACACAATATTGCAGGCTTACTTCCACAGAACTATAAATAGTAAAATTATTGCATGTTTACTTATATAGAACTGCTAAAAAATTGCTATGCCATAAACCTGCTACATGCTTACTTATGTTATGCATGTTATAGAACTGTGCTAGGCATATAATGAATCGATTGAAATGTTGCAACGATAATTTGGAACATGCCTTGATTAACTAGTTAGTCTAATACGGTCATGGAAAACTTGTGCACAAGGGCGATGTTTCTTCGGACATTATCCAGGGGCCACTGGACCAATTCGGCCTAGGAGAAAACACGATAGGTATGTTGGATGCATGCCATGGATATTTGAGGACTTTCAACAGGGCTCGCTACCCGTACTGAAGGACCCTCGTCTAAACCAAGCTATATGTCTAGGATAGCTTGTCATGTCAGTAACTCTACAAATACATACTATTTTAGTTAACGATATCAAACTGACAGGGAAGCAAATGGTAAGTTTATGTTACAACGGTATGCTCTACCGTGGATAGGTTGTAACATAATTTATTTATTGTGCCTGTCAAATGTTATATGCAAATGATTAGAATGGTTCGAAAGATTATCAATTATATTGCATGTTTAACTTAACTTCTTGAACAAACGAGAGCGTGGCATTTAATTAGACAATCACCAGTACACGACAATGTATTAATCCTCGCTCTCCATAAATACTGTAAATCAGGAGGGACGTGCCATATAGATGAAGGCGGCGTCTAGAATATTTTAAAGCCTCGCTCGTATGCCTAATGCTTGAGTCAACTCTTTTGAAGACTCTGCATTAGTCCAGCAAAAATAGCTTAACTCTCCCCGATCCAAGGTGTTTTGAAATATTTTGGTTGTATAAAGGAGATGTAATGTATGGAACGAATACCTCATCAGGGTTCGTATTTGAGTCAGTTTGTAACCTCACACGACAACCCTTGTAATCGAGTCATGTAATATGATGTTTATTATTAATGAAGCAAACTTTCTACCTGTGCAACGTATTATTCAATTTACTCTCTTTACTTTATTTTAATTTGTTGTGTTTCAAATAACCTTATGATTGTGCCTTATGCGAGTGCAACTTAGGCTCATACGACATCACGTCTGGGAGACGACTATCAATTCTACATAATCGAGGCATGACATAGTGGTATTACTTTGGCCTTCCATCTTAAGTCTTGAAACCTTTGACTTCGTGTCAATGAGATAAGTTGTTCCATACAATGAGACCATAATATTTTCTTGAGAATAATATGAGTTGCCTTCTAATTCTAGAAGTTGGAGAACTTGTAACCGTGAACAAAGAGAGTGCTTTGAGCGGCTCAAGTAGCTCAAGGGCTGAACCCTTGAATGCCCCCATAGAACGGATGTTGCACATGCTGGAAGCGCAACAACGACAAGTCGAGGCCAATTAATGCCAGAATGAGCATCACCAACGGCAAATCGTGCTCCAGCAAAGACAAACTGAGGCATGATAGACTCAGTTCAAGACTCGATTCGAGACATAATTCAAGTTGCAGCAAAAGCAGATTGACACTCTACAGCAGATTATCTAGACAATAGTAGCCAATAGCAACTCTGCGACGACACATGTCGTAATTGAGCCTACGGCCCGACCAATTGAAGTCGATCTGGAGGATCCTGAGCGTCAACCTGTAGCACCAAGAAGTAACAAATTTGAGGTACCTAAATTCAAGAAAATGTGTCACACTTCCTTCAGCGGTACCTAAGATCCTTTTCTGGCGATTGGTTGGTTGGAGGAGTTGGAAGACCATTTTTAACTTTTGGGCGTCAAAGAGTCCAAGAAAGTTACATGCGCTCAACTTCAACTTCGACTGAACGCACACGACTGTTGGGCCGTACAAAAGTAAGTAATCCAACACGATAATAATGCAATGACAATCACTTGCGCCATATTACAAAAGACATTCAAAATTGTGTACCTTTTCGCAGTCGTTCGACAAGAAAATGAGAATGAATTATGCTGTTGAGGCAAGGAAATATGACAGTGTAGTAGTACGCATCAGAATTCAATAAATTAGCCAAATTTGACGGGACATTCATGCCAGCTACAAAGAGTCATGCTTGACAATTCGAAGTGGGTCTACGGCCCTTTATCTCTGCCCATGTTAGCGTTCTAGAGCACAAGACGATGAGTGAGTCTTTCAATCATGCTCTCCGCCTTGAGTGCCGGTACCCTCTAGCCGTTATCGGCACTGTGCATACTTTCTTTCACAAATGCCCTAGCCATGTAGGAGGTAACAACACGATAAAGAATCCAAACAACGGCCATCAAGGCAGCTATCATTGGTGTAACCCAGAGCCTCGCTGCACCAAATAAAATTGAAACAGACACCTTACCATTGACTGTGAAATTCATATTGATGGATGTTTCATCTATGGTTGTAGAGGCCACTTTCGTAGAGATTGTCCGAACTGGCCAAGACCGAACCCAAACTCGCTTCCACAACAAAATCGACTAGAGAATAGAGGTCAGGCACCCCGAGCTCCTCAGACTACACATCAAAATTGCCACGATCGTCGTTCCAATGCCCCAAAATATGTCTACGCCATGACTCAAGATGAGGCATACGCCTCAGACACAGTCATGACAGGTATACTATTTTCAATAATAAGACTGCTCGTGTACTGTTTGATTCTGGTGCCATCCATAGTTTTATATCGACGACTTCGCAACGGAACACAAATTTCCTATAATACTACTAGACGTTAACCTTAGTGTTAGTACACACGCAACTACCTACACACTCAGGCTGTAGAGATAGAATCATTTATATCGAAGGCAGAAAATTTTCTCTAGATGAGATAGTTCTTGATCCTAAGGACTACGACATCGGTATGAGAATGATTGGCTCGGCGCTTGCTCAGCCACCATCAATTGAGCAAAAAATAAGGTCACCTTTCATCTTTCTGGAAAAGCCAAATTCTAATACTCATGTAGCCAAGCGTCAATGGCCTGCATGGTGATCTCGTCAATTTTGGCTCGGAGGATGCTGCATGCCGGCTGTGAAGGATACTTGGCATCTGTTGAAACATACGATAGGATGGTGCAAATGCGGGTCAAACTGATATTGTGGCAGAAACCTATTTCTAGACGAGCTGCCCGATATACCACCCGATCAACCAATCGAATTCACCAGCGATACCTTTTCTGATAATCGATCAATTTTCAAGACCCCGTATAGAATGGATCCTATAGAACTGAAGGAACTTAAGGTCTAGTTACTGGAATTTCTCGACAAAGGATTCATCCAGCCTAGCGTCTCGCATGGAGAGCGCCAGTATTATTCATAAAGAAAAAAAGATGGGTCGATGCGCATGTACATTGACTATCGAGAACTGAATATGGCTACCATCCAGAACAAATATCCACTACCTAGCATCGATGACCTATTCGATTAGGTACAGAGTGCTTCAGTATTTTTAAACATTGATCTTTGTTCGGGTTACCATCAGCACAAGATCAAGCCAGACGACATGTCAAAGTCAGCCTTCCGCACTCATTATAGCCGTTATGTGTTTTTGGTAATGTACTTCATCATGACAAATGCCCTTGCTACCTTCATGGATATGATGAATCGGGTATTTCGACCGTTACTTGATAAGTTCATAGTAGTTATCATCGGTGACATTCTCGTCTACTCGAAAGATAAGACACAACATACAGAGCATCAATGGACCATACTCCAGACCCTTCGAGAGAACCAATTGTATACAAAGCTAAGCAAATGTGAATTTTGGCTGAGCAGCGTATCATTTCTTGGTTACATCATTTTCGTAGAAGGTATTACAGTCGACCCAAAGAAAGTTAAAGGTACGTGTTGTTGATTAGAAATAGACCGCATCAATTAGTGAAACTCGAAGCTTCCTCAGCTTGGCAGGATACTACAAACAGTTTGTGAAAGACTTTGCGAAGATCGTATCGCCTTTGACTCGTCTCACTCAAAAGAGAGTTGTATTCGAGTGATCAGACGACTGCAAGACTTAATTTTAGGAGTTAAACAAGCAGCTCATTTTGGCCCCGATACTCGTACTTCCAGATTGAACATAGGATATCAAAATCTTTAGCTATGCTTCAGGCCAGGGATGGGGATGAGTGCTCATGTAGAAGGACAAGGTGATATCCTTCACTTTAAGACAGTTAAAGCCACAGTAGAAGAACTATCCCACGCATAACTTGGAGTTAGCGGCAATTATGTTTGCATTAAAATTGTGGTACTACCTCTATGGCATGGCATGCTAAATTTATATGGATTACAAGAGCGTCAGTTATCTCTTCACTTAGAAGGAACTGAATTTGGGGCAAAGGCAATGGCTAGAACAGATCAGGGACTATGACTTGACGATCAACTATATGTCGAGAAAGGAGAATATTGTGACGGACGTACTGACTTGGAAGTACATGGCTTCGCTATCCATGAACGGCGAGCTACTGTATGACTTAGAGGAGATGGGCATCGAACTCCGGGTTCGATTTATAGATATGCAACTGGCTCAATTTCACCTGGAGCCGAGTTTGTTAGAAAAGATCAAGACTGTTCAAAAGGACGACCAATACATGAAAAAGATATGGGAGCAGATTTTAATGGTTAAGGCGACCGACTATGCTTTTCGGATGACTTAAAACTTAGAAAGGAGAAAGTATCGAAGGCGTATTATGCAAAATATTTCTTGCTTCCTGACAGCACAAAGATGTATAAAGACCTCTGTACGATCTTCTGATGGCACAGTAAGAGATGTGTCACTCTTCATGTCGCAATACATGGCTTGGCACTAAGCAAAAACTGAGCTCCAGAGATGGGGCGGGGAGATACAGAACCTTGCCATTCCAGTGTAGAAGGAGGAGCACACCAGTATGGACTTCGTTGTTGGTTTGTTGAAGATGCCGCGGGGAACGATGTCATCTAGGTTATCGTCTATCGACTAACCAAGTCAGCTCATTTCATTGCCATCAAAGTTACTTAGAGCGTCGACTGTTTGGCTCAGATTTACCTTGATGAGATAGTATGACTGCATAGAGTTTCAGTATCCACCTTCTTAGATCGGGATTATTCGACATCACTTTATGAGCTTGAGAATAGGCTGCTGTGAAGACTGCGAACGAGAATGCAAAGAGGAACTCCTGAACAGGAATCCCTGATCTCACTTTGTTTTTCATCTGGGTTGTGATGAGAGAGGATTGCTCCTTTACTCCATTGATTATCTGACCGTGAGGGAGAGCTGTCGGGCTTAGTTTTACTAACTAAGGGGAAATGACGAAGGCTCTCTCTCTCTCTGGAATGCTCGGGAACTCTTGAAGAATCGGGAACCGGGGGGAATCGAGAGCTTCAAATGGAGGAGAACCCCTCATATTTATAGTTGAGAAAGAGGGCAGCACACATGCCAATTAGTAGGCAGGCGTGAGCCTTCAACTTGCCATGTGGTACCCCTAAACAGGGGTTGGTTGCAGCCAGATGTACACTTCACTGGTGAAAAGACTATAGCTGATTGCCACGTAGTAGATATGCTGTTAGAGAGGATCTTGAAAATGCTTTAAACTCGTTCCTTGGTGTGACTAGGCATTAAACACGTGGCACACGCCTAAGTCACAGACGCACCTAGGAATCACTGTCCTAGGTGGCGCATAGGATGTTGGCGTGGGGTAGAAGCACATGCTCTTAGGGAGGCTCGGGCGACATACGCCTGTTTATACTATTTTGAAGGGGAATAAACCTTGACTTCTAAGTTTGTCGCTTACACGAGAATCGAAACATCGTTCGGCGGTCTCAAAAGAGCCATGCTTACTAAATACAATCACGGGAAGAGCAATCGATAAGTATAGGCAGGGGACGCGATAAATCAGGCATGCCCATGGAAGTGAGGTGCGAGGAGAGGGGGCGCACCTTCGACTCTTGTGTAATAGGTGTCTTTGGCACGGGAGTCAAGGCGTCTGATTTGACATTTCAAAAAGGAGTTCGACTCATTAATGCAGTATAGGGGAAGTGACAAATAGGGTGCATGAGTTAGGCACGACTATAGAGCTGAGACGTGAGTGGGGGCCGCCCTTAATAGGGCGTAAGTAGCCCAAAGCGAAGAGATCGGGTGTCTCTTCTTGGCACAAGGCACACTTTGCTCTTTTGGGACGTATGACCTATGCTCCTACAAGACCCCCTTTAAAGTTTTTTAACTTTTTTGTATAGATAGAAACACTTTGAGCAGTAGCGGGGCGTGCGCTAGCATGAGATTTACACGATCTCCTTCTGGGTAAAACAAAAATGGTTGGTTATGCTCTAGCTTGAGCAGATAACTGTTTGTTTCCTCTCCTTATCAAAGCACGCGTCCTTTAAGGCCTATAAATAGGCATTGGTTTTTTTTGGAAAGCCAATCGGCATGAAAGTTGAAGTGTCAAGTTCATCGCCATTAATGCCAAGTTCGTTGCATTAAATATGGTTTTGAGCCTATAAATAGGGGCTCTTGGGAGAGCTTTTGTTTGTTTCTCCTCTCCTCTCGTTCCATGGCCGACATCAAGGCTTCCCCGACTCCTCTCTTCATCGGAGAGGAGAGTGAACTTAAGGCAAGGCCACCCGAAGCCTTCGCCGACGTGCCATTCGAAGCTCTCGCTGAGACGCCGATCAACGCTTTCGTCGAGGCGCCGCTTGGTGTTGACGTGATGCGCTTTGTAGTAGATGGTATGCAAACCTAATTTCATGGAGGCCACAATACGTGGATGCAAAACTTAGCATCCTGGAGAGTATGAGTGCTGGCACGTTGGGGCGTTCAGCGCTGCGATACAAGCCTCGATTTTTATCGCACGCCATACTGCCAAGGCATTCAGACTCTCGCCTTGTATCAAACCGCGTGTACACGTACCAAAGTGTTGCATGCACGGATTTATGGTGTGTGTCGTTGTAAAACCCTCTATTTTTTAAAAAATTATTTTTTTATTTTATTAGACTTAAAAATAAATTTATACAATTTATGGTTTTATTATTATTTTTTAGAAGGACCTTAGCTATTGTTAAATTTTTGGAACACAAGACTACCATGAATTTTGGCACGAAAAATGTAGCAGTGTGCCTTGACTAGTACATCAGCCATGCCGGGGGAAGCCTAGCCATGGTGATGACCAAACTAGGAAGACCAGACAGAGTTGTGAATGGACTTATTTAAAGTATTTTTATTTAGATATTATTTTATATATTGATTTTAGATGATCCGGCTTGTCCAAACAAGTCTGAATTGGGCCCGAACCACTTTAACCCATGTAGGTATGTGGTGTGACCAAGGTGGCCATGTAGACACGTTTTATGTACGTAGAAATATTTTCTAAATTATTTAAGAATTTTATGTACAATTTCTAATTATTTAGTTATATGTACAATTATTGGTATTTTTATTATTAAATAATATTTTATAAGATTGTACATGTTCCTGGACCCGGATAAGAGTGTGTGGTACAGTTCACCCATTGGAGCAATTTTTATTAATTTATTATTATTAAATTTATTTTGTAGAGATTTATTAAATATGTTTATTCTATTAAGATATTATTATTACTTTGAGTGGATTTGTTGTGAATGGAATTTATATGTACATGTAGATATGTTTAAATATATATTCAATATTTGGTTAGATAATATTTAAATTGTTATTTGGAGTTTTTAAATAGATTTTGGTGTATATATATATATAAATAAATATATATAGGAGGATAAGAATAAGATAAGAAAAAAAAATATAAAACATAGTGGGTGGTCGGGTGGGACCACCCACACATACGCATGCCAATAGGAATAAGCAGCAGCGGCCTAATGTGTTAGCGCGCCCCAATCAATGAGGAGCAACACAAGCAGTAGCAACAATAGGGCCGACCCTTATTTTTTTCCCCTCAAACCTTTATATATATATAAGTATATACATCTAAGTTTTGAAAAAAAAAACCCTAACCCGAATCTTTCCTCCTTCCTTCCACCCTCGTCCGCCTCTCCCCGGCAAGCGTGCCCAACCTCGCCGGAGCGACAGAAGTCCCGTCTCCCGGTCGTCACGACGACAACAACAACAACTGTTTTCCACTTTAAAGTATCCCACTTCCCCGACCGATTTCTCTGTCAATTCTACTCCGTTTTTAGATCCGTAAATTTGTGTAGAGAGTCCACATGACCCTCTTCGAGATCCCCTAGGTGGATTTCGATATGGCCATCCAACTTGCTCGAAAAATTGAAGCAAAGTTGGAGAAAAACCACTTTTCTGAAATATTAAAAACTGTTAGAAAATACCAACTTGTCGGCCAATTTTCGTTCTGTACATTAAAATTTTATAGAAACTAATTAAAGATAGTCAAAGACAACATAACCGAGATTGTAATGCACCTTCTGGAATCACTTTTCATCTAGTATGTAGAAAGTTACACGTTGTTAAAGTTTTTCGAAAAATTGTAAATTTTGTTTTCAAAAAGTAGAAAAATATCCCGATACGGCGTCCGTCCCGACAAACCGGGCGACGTGGTCGCGCACTATAAGCATCAAAAGGCGCGTATGGATGTTGTTGACGTGTGGGAACTGACGGAACTCGATTTCGTTGCATGTGTGCGACGAAATCAGTGCGTATCGGTCGAGATGCCCTCGTATCGACCCTTTGCAAATTAAGTCACAACTTTGTGCACACTCATCAAATCGCGGCGAAACTTGCGCCATTGGACTCGAAATATTTTTCTGGTCCTGTGAGCCAAGTTTGGTTCAATTCTGAGAAGGTTGACTGGGACACAATTTTGGCGGGCCCACAATCCCACTCAACGGGCAATTTTGTGTATGGCCCACCGGAATCCAAAATTGGACATATCGTTGGATTCGTCTCATCAAAACAAATTTGTAGACATGTAGTTTGACGACTTTAGAGACCGTAGGTTCTGGCACGCATTTCGGTGCAAAGCGTGTCCAACGGCGGACATCGTTTTGACCCAAAATTACGATTTTGCCCCTGTTCCAGAATTTAACTTTTGGACAGGCGTTTCATAGACATATCTTTTATTCCAAACTCGTTCGTGATGTTTGTTGCAGCATCCGGAGTCATCTGCGAGATTTGGCTTTTATTGCTTTGTTTATTTTGCCGGTTCGAGCTACTGGATTATTCCCTTTTGCACATAACCTCAGACAAGATACCTTATCATCTTTACTGCTTACATTTAGTTACATTTTATTTCGTTTATTGTATCTATATTCCTTGTTTATTATTTTCTTTTTGCTTGTGGACCTAGAGTTAAGAGACTTCCGTCAATAGGATGCATGTCATTGACTTTGTCACGATTGTATCACGAGTTGTGTGTGAGTTGTGTATCATGTAGTGGTCACTTGCGTGTTGGCTGATCACCCATGTGTATGCGTAGGAATAACTGTCAATAGATGCATGTTAGAAGACTTGACAGTTATCTATTATAAATCTGTGTTGTGGAAACGACACGTGTTGGTGTATCGTGGTTACGATGCATGTATAGTATCATTGGGGGGAGGGAACAGCTACTAGCGTAGGGGCTACATTTACTTTTTACACATTTATGGGTGATAGTGACTCGGATGAGCACTACGGGCTGCCCGGCCGATAGTGTCTCGGATGAGCGCTACTTGACGGCCACTCTTTATTACTTGCTTGCGTGAATCCGTTATAGCCCCTGCGTAGAACGTTGTCCTCCAAATGTATATCACTTAGATGGTTAGGAACCATGTTGTGTTGTAGTTTATAGTATTTTTACTTATGCAGTTATAATGGCATGTTCTTCCTGTATCTTGCTACGTCCCTCTGAGGACCTGGTTATCTCTCCAGGTGTGTGCTTTCATGGTTTACTGCAGGTGTTCTAGCCAAGATTATGGTCGTCTCCATTTCTTCGAAGATGATCGCTCTTGGTTCGTCTTGATACTTTCATGGATCATTTTCTTGTATACTTTATCTCCTTTTGATAGTTGGTAGTGGACTTTGTCTCCGCCCAACGATTGTACCATAAATATTCAAGTTGATTTTATACTATTATTTTTTTTATTATGGATGAGATTTAGTTTGTCTTGGATTACTATATTTGACAGCTTATGTATACATACAAGGTTTCCATATATTGGAGTGTGTTTCGTATGTATGCAGCTGGCATGATACGTATCTGGTCCCAAGTATTTTGGGACTGGGGCGTTACATATTTTTGTGGTGGCCCATGCAGGTCAAGTTTGTCACTTTGGTTACGTTACTGTACCGATGTGAGCCTGCAATATAGGATTAGAATATAGGAATCTCATCCATACAGCTTGACCTCTTCCCTTGGCTTCAAATTTTTGAACTCTCGATCGACCTCCTTGAATTGCATCTTGCTTGATTCCTTTCTACCGTTGATTCTTATTTTCGTGCTTAGTGTCAACTAGGAAGATGACTACACTAGTATATGCTCATAGGTCAAACACATGGCTAGAATGGTTATATGGGCAATTGGAATACATTCAAGACTCTAATTGAGTTAAAAAAGGCTTTTTTTTAAAAAAAAGACGTATGATTTAATGATTAGTAATTTGTAAAGTAGGATATTACCAAGGAAAGTTTTAATCTTGAGATTTCTAAATAGTAAACACCATAGGATTGATACTGCAGGAAGGAAAAAAAATAGCTAGAATCTTTCTACCATTGATTTAGGAAATTGATTGGATTTTTGAGATTTGAGATTTATGATTTATTGGGTTATAACTATACATCTTTGAGCAAATATAAAAATTGATTTGATCTTTCGAGTTGTGATATTTATAATTTATTGGATTATAGTTATATACCTTTGAACGGTTATAAATTTGGTTTGAAAATGATCTTAGATTTCAAATGTAGTTGTAGAAATTATTTAAATTTGAGTCATACAACTTGCGATTTTCGTGTTTAGAAAATTTTGAATTTTAAGTGGAAGCAATGATGGTGAATTTTGGTTTAAAATATTTGAAAGTTATGAAAACGATTTTGAAATTTTTATTTTTTAATTGTGTCCTATGATGGAGGATTTACAAATCTATTTAGATTTTGGTTTAAAAAAATGATTTTATGACCGATAAGATTATTTGAAAATTTAGTTTAATGAGGGATTGCTAATATTAAAATTTTTGGGAGAATTTCGAAGGAGGTGATGGAAAGTTATTTTGATTGATTAAAGGAAGTCACTATTAAAAAGTTGTGATTTTGTTGGAATAACTTAGCATGAATAGAAGTTAAAATTGATGAGAGCATTGAGCTTAATTTTTGATATTGCTTTTAATATGCTAAGAGTTTTCTTATGAGTTATTTAAAAATTTTAGAGTGTTAAATTTTTGATTGATTGTGAAATTTTTATGGATTCGTAAATTATGAACTCTTGAGTTAAATAGTTGAATTTAAACGTTAATTTTGGAAAAGGTTAGTAGTAACGTGATAAAATTTTGCTTTGAGATTTATGAGGGTGATTTAAATTTCTATGATGAAATTAAACGACTTGCAGTGAATACAATTTTTGGTGGGTTATTTTTGAAAGTTTATTTTTGAAACTTTTGGAGGAACTTGAGTTAAAATTTTAATGGTAGGCCCCAAGATAACCCTACTGAGTATTCCACACTAATTGCCATGTCACCCATGACCATGATAGTAGTATATACACAAGTGTTGTTAGTCATCTACCCAGCTATGTGACTGTATTTCCACCTCGGCTTACTCGACCTTCCTTCAATTCTAGATCTTTTAATTGCGACCTTCTAACCCATTTGCAATTTGAATAATGATCTAATGGTTCCTTAACTGTATTCATCTAGAAGACTATCTTCTCTCCGGAATTGTGTTCCTAAATTATTTTTACTGGATTCTTTAATTAATTTTATTTCATGCTTTAACTTGATCTTCTTTATTTTTTGTGCATTAATTATCACCTCGTAAACTCCCACCTTCTATTTTTGATCTTTTGGCATCCCTTACCGTGACTTGGATATTTGGAGCATAATACTAGACTTTTCCTTCCAACAAATTTTATATGTAAGACCTAGACAAGTCCACCTTCATGTAGATATATCATGTCCCACTAGAACACGTCTCCTTGTACACTATTTTCATGATATGACCTTCTGATCAAAATGGCTAAACTATGACCTTTACCATGATACCGATATATTTTTGACCACAAATAGGGGTTCCATCTCGACTCAATTCTTTCGACCGATATGTGATTTTGTTCTACTTAATTCCGTAAATGCTTAAATTTGTGCTTTAGCTTGATTGCTTGACCCATTGTCCTATCACACTGCTAGCTTAACTCTTGTAAGTTGGATAGAATACCTCACGGTCCAATAAAGCCTTTTTCCTTGTGAACCACATTAGTAAGTTCACTTAGACTATAGATTCAGAGGATCCTACCTTATCTAGTCTACCAAGCCAAATGAAGAAACACTGGGACAACTGTATAGGCCAAAACTTCGGACGACCCTTGATTTTTAAAAGATCTTGGACTATTTAAATTTTTATCAGTACTTCCCTTGCTCATATTTTGACTATCTCATGCTGCTAATGTAGCCTCAGTTTTGCAAGCTTATTTCGTTATCAAGCTTGATCATGACATATTTTATTGGGTGCACCCACTAACATATTGTCTAATCAGAACCGGTGCATGATGGTCTGATCAACCTATTGTACTTTGGTTCGCTTATCACATATTATTCTACGTGGATGGAGACATAGTAAACTTGCCTTAGTGTCTCATCCGCGACAGCCTTGACAATTCTCTTTTGAATTATTTTTGCTGCCTATGAACCCCACAATTCGTACTCAATATATAACACCGTCTTTGAAACCTTTGTTGTTCTTGTCTTTCACTTATTTTGGAAAGACAAGGCACTGTACTTGCTAGATAGACTCAAGGTATCATCTTTGGTTGCCTTATCAGTTATTTATACACAAATGTAGATAGCCACCGACCGACTCATGTGGCTGTATCATCGCCTTTAACTACTCCTCGTTCCTTAACCCTAGAATTGTTATCGTGTCCTCCCAAGTATTCTTGAGCACTCGAGAATGATTCTAATCGTTCACTTAATCAAACCCTCAACCAAGACGATTAGTATTCAGTTCTCCCTTAAGGGATCACATTTTCTAAATGTCTAATTTATTCTCTTTGGTCTACTCAAATCCTTACTATTTCCTATACTGGATTATCAAATTTTGTTACCATCACTAGCAACTCTTATTCAATTCCATAACCATGATATATATTTTTGTATATATCGACTGCCCAGATTTTCTAATGCATGGTTATGTTGAACGCCATTTTATTGCCTCCTCCAAAATTTAATTACAATTTGGTATTGACGAGCTCTTCCTATCCCTCAACTCTATCTACCCTATTAATCCTAAATTTCGAGGACAAAATTCTTGTAAGTTGGGTAGGATGTAAAACCCTCTATTCTTTTAAAAAAAATATTTTTTTTATTTTATTAGACTTAAAAATAAATTTATACAATTTATGGTTTTATTATTATTTTTTTAGAAGGACCTTAGCCATTGTTAAATTTTTGGAACACAAGACTACCATGAATTTTGGCACAAAAAATGTAGCAGTGTGCCTTGACTAGTACATCAGCCATGCCGGGGGAAGCCTAGCCATGGTGATGACCAAACTAGGAAGACCAGACAGTGTTGTGAATGGACTTATTTAAAGTATTTTTATTTAGATATTATTTTATATATTGATTTTAGATGATCCGGCTTGTCCAAACTAGTCCGAATTGGGCTCGAACCACTTTAACCCATGTAGGTATGTGGTGTGACCAAGGTGGCCATGTTTTATGTACGTAGAAATATTTTCTAAATTATTTAAGAATTTTATGTACAATTTCTAATTATTTAGTTATATGTACAATTATTGGTATTGTTATTATTAAATAATATTTTACAAGATTGTACATGTTCTTGGACCCGGATAAGAGTATGTGGTACAGTTCACCCATTGGAGCAATTTTTATTAATTTATTATTATTAAATTTATTTTGTAGAGATTTATTAAATATGTTTATTCTATTAAGATATTATTATTACTTTGAGTGGATTTATTGTGAATGGAATTTATATGTACATGTAGATATGTTTAAATATATATTCAATATTTGGTTAGATAATATTTAAATTGTTATTTGGAGTTTTTAAATAGATTTTGGTGTATATATATATAAATAAATATATATAGGAGGATAAGAATAAGATAAGAAAAAAAATATATAAAACATAGTGGGTGGTCGGGTGGGACCACCCACACATACGCAAGCCTATAGGAATAAGCAGCAGCGGCCTAATGTGTTAGCGCACCCCAAGCAATGAGGAGCAACACAAGCAGTAGCAACAATAGGGCCGACCCTTATTTTTTTCCCCTCCAAACCTTTATATATATATAAGTATATACATCTAAGTTTAAAAAAAAAAAAAAAAAAAACCTAACCCGAATCTTTCCTCCTTCCTTTCACCCTCGTCCGCCTCTCCCGGGCAAGCGTGCCCAACCTCGCCGAAGTGACATCAGTCCCGTCTTCCGGTCGTCACGACGACAACAACAACAACAGTTTTCCACTTTAAGGTATCCCACTTCCCCGACCGATTTTTCTGTCAATTCTATTCCGTTTTTAGATCCGTAAATTTGTGTAGAAAGCCCACATGACCCTCTTCGAGATCCCCTAGGTGGATTTCGATATGGCCATCAAACTTGCTCGAAAAATCGAAGCGAAGTTGGAGAAAAACCATTTTTCTGAAATATTAAAAACTGTTGGGAAATACCAACTTGTCGGCCAATTTTTGTTCTGTACATTAAAATTTTATAGAAACTAATTAAAGACAGTCAAAGACAACATAACCGAGATTGTAACACACCTTCTGGAATCACTTTTCATCTAGTATGTAGAAAGTTACACGTTGTTAAAGTTTTCCGAAAAATTGTAAATTATGTTTTCAAAAAGTAGAAAAATATCCCGATACGGCGTCCGTCCCGACAAACCGGGCGACGTGGTCGCACACTATACGCATCGAAAGGCGCGTATGGATGTTGTCGACGTGTGAGAACTGACGGAACTCGATTTCGTTGCATGTGTGCGACGAAATCAGTACGTATCCGTCGAGATACCCCCGTATCGACCCTTTGCAAATTAAGTTACAACTTTGTGCACACTCATCAAATTGCGACGAAACTTGCGCCATTGGACTCAAAATAATTTTCTGGTCCTGTGAGCCAAGTTTGGTTCAATTCTAAGACGGTTGACTGGGACGCCATTTTGGCGGGCCCACAATCCCACTGAACGGGCGATTTTGTGCATGGCCCACCGGAATCCAAAATTGGACATACCGTTGGATTCGTCTCATCAAAATAAATTTGTAGACATATAGTTTGACGACTTTAGAGACCGTAGGTTCTGGTGCGCATTTCGGTGCAAAGTGGGTCCAACGGCGGACATCGTTTTGACCCAAAATTACGATTTTGCCCCTGTTCCAGAATTTAACTTTTGGACAGGCATTTCCTAGACATATCTTTTATTCCAAACTCGTTCGTGATGTTTGTTGCAGCATCCGAAGTCATCTGCGGGATTTGGCTTTTATTGCTTTGTTTATTTTGCCGGTTCGAGCTACTGGATTATTCCCTTTTGCACATAACCTCAGGCAAGTTACCTTGTCATCTTTACTGCTTACATTTAGTTACATTTTATTTCGTTTATTGTATCTATATTCCTTGTTTATTATTTTCTTTTTGCTTGTGGACCTAGAGTTAAGAGACTTCCGTCAATAGGATGCATGTCATTGACTTTGTCACGATTGTATCACGAGTTGTGTGTGAGTTGTGAGTATCATGTAGTAGTCACTTGCGTGTTGGCTGATCACCCGTGTGCATGCGTAGGAATAACTGTCAATAGATGCATGTTAGAAGACTTGACAGTTATCTATTATAAACCCGTATTGTGGATACGACACGTGTTGGTGTGTCGTGGTTACGATGCATGTATAGTATCATTTGGGAGAGGGAACAGCTACTAGCGTAGGGACTACATTTACTTTTTACACATTTATGGGTGATAGTGACTCGGATGAGCACTACGTGCTGCCCGACCGATAGTGTCTCGGATGAGCGCTACTTGACGGGCACTCTTTATTACTTGCTTGTGTGAATCCGTTACAGCCCCTGCGTAGAACGTTGTCCTCCAAATGCATATCACTTAGATGGTTAGGAACCCTGTTGTGTTGTAGTTTATAGTATTTTTACTTATGCAGTTATAATGGCATGTTCTTCCTGTATCTTGCTACGTCCCTCTGAGGACCTGGTTATCTCTCCAGGTGTGTACTTTCTTGGTTTACTGCAGGTGTTCTAGCCAAGATTGTGGTCGTCTCCATTTCTTCGAAGATGATCGCTCTTGGTTCGTCTTGATACTTTCATGGATCATTTTCTTGTATACTTTATCTCCTTTTGATAGTTGGTAGTGGACT
Organism: Iris pallida; assembly: GCA_029216955.1. Taxonomy (NCBI): domain Eukaryota; kingdom Viridiplantae; phylum Streptophyta; class Magnoliopsida; order Asparagales; family Iridaceae; genus Iris; species Iris pallida. Next base: position 13,770,153 of record JANAVB010015000.1, read on the forward strand.
TTGTCTCCGCCCAACGATTGTACCATAAATATTCAAGTTGATTTTATACTATTATTTTTTTTATTGTGGATGAGATTTAGTTTGTCTTGGATTACTACATTTGACAGCTTATGTATACATACAAGGTTTCTATATATTGGAGTGTGCTTCGTATGTATGCAGCTGGCATGATACGTATCTGGTCCCAAGTATTTTGGGACTGGGGCGTTACAGTCGTAATATATGCGATGTCCAACGAATGTAATGGTGCTTTCAAAAAGAAATGCACCACACATCATGTGCATATGCACTCTGTTCTAAAGAGCATGCCCCAGAATTGTTTGCTTCCTGTTTGAGCGCGCTGGACAACTTTTTAGCGTATAATTTTTTCTTTCTTCTAAGTCTTTTGAAAAAAGACTGAGTCTTTTGTCTTTTGTGCAGATTGTATCTCGACTCACGCCTACTCATATGGAGCATAGAAGGACATCATAAGACAAATGATTCAAAGAGACGACCATTCTCATGCGGGATCTTGTTACAAGATCAAGTGAAGTGACCCCCATTCACACAGCACACTAGCTGTCTTCACTCCCGAGATGAGATGAATTATCTGTCGATATAATGCTGGATCTACAAGGTTAGGATTGATTGTCCAGGTTAGCACCCTGTCTTCCATCAGCTTCTCCATATGGGCGAGGCGACCATTCTGCACAATCGAGATGGCCTTCCTGCTTGTCTTAAAAAATTAATGCAGGTCCAGTACTATAGACTTTGTTACATTACTGCCCTCTTCCATGGGGAATTTGTCACATCACTGCCCCATACAGTGGGGACATTTATCACATCACTGCCCTCTGCAATGAGAGAGAGCAGTGAGCCAGTCGTAGATTTCCATCATATGTAATCATGAATATCAATAAAAAATTTAATCATGTAGTATATTTTCATCATATGTAATCATGAATATCAATGAAAAATTTAATCATGTAGTAGATTTCCATCATATGTAATCATGAATATCAATAAAAAAAATCTCTTTTTGCTGGCTTTATGTAAATTTTTTGTGATTGTGGACTTTTGTAGACGCGTCTTCTTTGATGCATTTTCTTTGAAGGATAGAAAAGATGTTTGTTCAGAGGTAATATGGACATAAAAAATATGGGATTCTAAGTAACTTACTCAGAGGTCTTTAGAAGACATGGTAAGAAACACATGAACAACTCAGTGGTAGTTGGACATATTTGTTCTTTCATGAATCATATTCGTTTAGTGGACTCATCATGAATATGCTTAGAACTAGGTATAGATGATAAATCATAATGACGTTCTAGTCAACAGATGTAATACGGACGTATTGAGACAACATCGTTAGGTAAGAATGCATACTCAGAGATAGTATAGACATGGTAGACATTCAGACAAAGATGTGATGAAAACAAAATATAGGAATGGAAGATAAACTGGATATGTACACATAATATTTCTTGAGAAACTTGTCGTTGATAGGCATCATGAGCAAAATCTTCGTTAGGTTTTGCTAGCCAATACGCGCCATTGGAATAGATCGTTTCAATAACAAATGGTCACTTCCATTTAGGTTGGAACTTTCCAGCAGTCTTGTGAGTCATAATCATTGGCCTTCTAACAGATAGGACAAGATCACCGACCCGAAATGACCTTTCTTTGACCTTTTTGTTGAAGGCCCCTGAGATTCGTGTCGGGTATAGTTCAATGCGCTGTTGAGTTTGAAGGCATTTTTCGTCAAGTGCTTCCAATTCTTGTAGTCGCAAGCTGTGATTTTCCTCTGTAGTCATATGATTGTTAAGAGACACCCGTAGAGAGAAAATTTGGAGTTCCAAAGGGAGCATGGCTTTGCTTTCGTACACCAGTAAGAACGATGTACTACCGATAGGTGTACAGATCGTGGTTCGGTATGCCCAGAGGTATTCGTCGAGATTTTCATTCCAGTCGCACTTATTGGAAGACAACTTTTTTAAGGAGCTTGATGATTGTTTTATTGAAAGCCTCGGCTAACCCATTGGCTATTGGATTATAGGCCGTTGATGCTATGCTCAAGATTCGGTTATGGTCATAGAATCGATGATAGGTGATGCTGACAAATTATGGGCCATTATCGTGGATGAACCTCCGAGGTAACCCAAACCGTAAAAGACATGATGTTTGAGGAATTTAATCACAATGGAGATTTTTACTTCCACGAATGGTACAGCTTACAACTATTTAGAAAAATAGTCCGTTATAGCTAGAATAAAGCGATGACCTTTTGATGAGGGAAGGGCAATTGTGCCGATGATATCCAATCCCCATGCTTCGAACAGCCAAGAGGCTACCATTGGGTGTAAGAATTTTGAAGGTTGGTGAGCGTAGATCTGACACATCCGATATTTCTTAGCATATGCCAGGGCATCAGGTATCAGTGTAGGCTAATAGTAACCCATACGCCTGAGTCGGTCTTGGAGTTTAGGCCCTGGTTGATGAGCTCTGCAAGTGCCATCATGAGCTTCATGCAGTGCATTGTAGCTTTCTGTCCTGATAGGCATCAGAGTAGGAGTCCATCGAAGGAGTGGCACTATAATATTTTAGTTTGAGTATCACGGTAAAATTGAAGAGAGCGCCTTCTAACGGAAGCTATTTCTTTTGCGTTATTCGGTAAGATTTTATACACTGCAAAATCTATAAACAAGGATCGCTAGTCTTGAAAGTCTTCTTCTACCATTGTGGATTGGTAGGCCTCCATACATAAGTTATTCTTAAGGCATACCAGCTCTCGACCTATCATCGTGATAGTGTGATGGGTCCCAATAGGCGCAGCTAATGATGCCGCAAGTCCCGCTATAGCATCAGCCTCTAGGTTTCGTAACCGGGGAAGGTGTTCTATAAAGAACCCTATAAAGGTTTAGATTATGGAAATTGCGGCTTAATGGTACGGGATCAAGTTCTCGTGTCGAACCTCGTATTGACCTCGAACTTGGTTGACAATCAACTGAGAATCAATTCTTTGGCTAGTCGAAGTCCGATGATGAGAGCGTTGTACCCAGCAAAGTTATTAGAACACGGTTCTGAGAGTGAATATGCTCGTTGGATGACTAAGTCGCCAAGAGAGATTAATACTAACCCCACTTCTGCCACAATATCGTCTTTGGGTCCTGTTCTTGAAGCATCGTTAAAAAAAAATTGCTAAACTAGCTCTTCTGTGGTGGGTGGACATCCATTACTTCGTCTGGGATATCCTTGTAGAGCTTTAATGTCTCGGCTATGGGATGGGCAGCCAGGTAATCAGCTAATTCTTGACCCTTGACCGCCTTTTGTAGGACAAATACTATATCATAAGGGGATAGAAGTATCATCTATTTGGCTAGGCGTGAATTTAATTCCCCTAGTTTGCTCATGAGGATCCTGAGGGGATTGACCCGAGAGATGACGTGAATCGTCTGTCCGACTATATAGTGCCAGGTTTTCTGGATATTAAAGACGAAGGTGAGGCACTCTTTCTCTACAAGGGTATACCTGTGCTCGACTCCGATCAGCTGACGGCTGAGGTAATAGATAGCTTGTTTATGACCCGTATTGCTATTCTAAGCTAATAGGGCTCCAAGAGAATGATCCAAGTCTCGGACGTATTGCAGAAAGGGTCTTCCTATGACCAGAGCTACTAAGACTGGAGGATTCCTAAAATATCTTTAATATCATTGCAGGCTTGTTGGCACTCCTCAGTCCAGACATAAGATACTCCTTTCTTCATCAATTCGGTGAAGGATTTACAACGACCCGAAAGGTTAGAGATAAACCTTCATATGTATGCTAAACATCCTTGGAGACCGTGTAGTTCATGAAGGTTCTTTGGTGGTTGCATCTCGATGATGGCTTTTGTCTTTTCAGGGTCGATGTGGATACCTTTTGAAGTAACAACGAAACCTAACAACTTGCCACTGGATACCCCCATAAAAGACTTAGCCGGATTCATCTTTAACTGGTGTGTCCTCATCAAATCGAAGATGGTCCTTAAGTCATGGAGGTGATCTCCACGAAAGTGACTTTGGACAGCAATGCCATCGACATAATATTCGACTGTCTTGCGCAAGTGTTTACAAAATATAATACTCATAGCACGCTAGTACGTAGCGACGACATTCTTTAAACTAAAAGGAATACGGTATAGCAATACACACCCATCAGACCGAAAGGACGTATGTTTCTTATCGTCTGGGAACATGTCTGGAAACATCTTGATCTGGTTGTAACAGAGTAGCCATCCAAGAAAGACATGCGCTCAAACCCGTATGTGTTATCGTCTATCACACGGGTGATGGGTAGCAGAAATTCGTCTTTCGGGCAAGCGGTATTTAGATCGCAAAATTCTATGCAGACTCGGATCTTCCCATTCTTCTTAGTGACTGGGACAATATTGGCCACCCAATCTGGGTATTGTTCCTCGCAAATGAAGCCGATATTTATTAGATTGTTAACTTCCTTTTCAATAGCGTTCATGGTATCTGGGCGAAAATGTCGTTGTTTTTGCTTTACTGGCTTAGTCTTAGGCAAGATATTCAGTTTTGTACAACGACATTTGGGTCTAAGCCTGTCACATCTTCGTAGCTCCAGGCAATGACGTCTATGTATTCTCTTATAAGTTCAACAAGAGACTCCCGATCCTCTCTTTTCAAACTTTTGCTAATGAAGATCGGTTTAGGAGAAGATTTGTCTCCTAAGTCAATTTGTATGACCTCATCTTCAGTAGGCAGTTTGCGTAATTGGAAGTATTTCTTCCATTGGGCATCAAGTTGCTGAGCCCAGGATTCAACCTCGAGGGGTTCAAAGAATGGCTCGTCGTCCTCATCGACTTGATCTACTGACGTCATGTTCACTGACAATGTTCTACGGAACACCTCCCCGATACTGACGTCGGAGTCGCAGGAGGAGTCTGATGAGTACAAGTATGTTGCTTCCTTGCGTTGCAGAACTTCGGGCACTTTAGACAGGACATATTTGAGGTCGTAGCAGGTTTTCTGGTAATACTGGCCAGACTTGCCTTTAGGTACATTAATATTGATCGGCAAGTGCCAACCCTTTTCCATAATTAAGACCCATATTACTACCCAGGTCATAGCCCATCTACTGGATAATGTGCCTGGCTTATGGGGTGTAGTGGTGTAAGCCCCATCTAAATTTTTATTATTTATCAATTACTATTTAGTTAATTTCTCATTTGTTCTAACTTAGACATTTGGTTATTTAGACATTTGAACTGAGGGGGGAGGGTAGACTAGATGGTCAGATGGCAGGGATTGGCTACAGGAACCTGAGCCTCCCCACAGAAGACATCATGTCAGGCTTGCCATCTATGTTTGACAGGAAGTCCATACACATAGAGACCTAGGCAGCACATTGTATCACCAGGGTGATTCATCCATGAGAAATCCTGTACTATTCCCAACTGCAATCTCACCAGAACATGGAACCTGTGACTACACCAAAATATCCAGGATCAGTTGAACACAACTCCAAACTACACCATGACCAACATTAACTACTACCTATAGGGATCTCCACACTAGAGTATGTGACCCTAGGCATACAGAGAAGTGTATCTTGATGTTGTTATAAAAGCATAGGCAGCATCAAATTGTACCCAGATGACAGGGTCAAGTTTCGAGCATCAGGAAAACAGGGAAGCCAATTGATCATATCATGAGTGTCAGGGGGATGCTGTTAACAAATTCCTGATGACCAAATGCACAGGCCAAACTTGACATGTACCATCCCTGTACCATAAAGACACCATGGTGGATATCAGGATATGAAGGATACTGCTGAGTATCAGAAGTTATGGGGTAACCATAGTGGGTATCAGGATATGAAGGATACTTAGTAAATTTCTAAGTTATGATATCACTCCTGAGGTAGTCTTATCAGATCCTAAACTAGGGTTATCAGCCAACAATTTGGCAAGGAAGGCCCAATGCCATGTGTCCAGATTTTAAGAAGTTGTGTGCCCCCATCACAATACACAGGGGATCCTGATACTAAGGGTTTTCCAGGAAATCGTGCAATTGACACTGAGCTTAATGTGACCTAGTATCAGAACAAGCAAGGCACCCTAGTAAATGCCTAGCCACTAGAGTAACAACCTTTGAAATAGACAAGGGTTGAACTCTGGAAACCTGAGTCCACAGGAGTACAACCGTATGCAGGGCTAATGGCTTATACCTGATGGACACTAGTATAACAGCCCATTGTAACATTGACTTAGGAACTAGTCCTGTGTGAGGAAATTGTAGTAGGACATAGGCACTGTGGCAGGACCAATGCACCTAGGTCCTAAGGCTGGAGTCACCCATCATAGATACTACACCATCTTAGCCTCTCTCTACTTAAATAGCCATGTACTTGCGCATACCTTGTATTAAATAATGAAGGAGGGTTTTAAGTGACCTGTTACACCTGGGTGGCCTAGTAAATCTGGGTTCAGGATCACCACACCAATACATATCCTACTGCAGGGTGTGACAGTAAGGTATGTACTCTAGTAGATGTTTTCCCCTTACACCCACCACTAGGTCACTTGACCTGGTATCAGTTGAGATAGGGGAGCACAGTATCCAACCTATGAAAACTTGAATTAGGAGTTTGTCAGTTCAAATCTATGGCAGCATCCAAGTATCACATCCAGTGCAAGATTGACACACCTGTCCGAATTTATGGGTTACAAATGGCAGTACCTTATGGGGAGATTCCCACATGGGAACTAACATAAGTCCAGCTAACCTTGTGGTGTACCAATCCAGGAAGTCCCAGTTACTTAAACACATGAACCATCAAGATACTTCAGTTACTGTGTTATTAAAGATTTTCCTTAGTCTTTGAGCATCTATTGGTGAACCATTGTCCAAACCAACACCATTCCCGGTAACTAAACATCCTAATAAATGAGTCAGGCCCTGTAATAGTAGACTTTGTGATTACTTGAGTTAGGAAACCATTTATGAAGTAATTTATGCTAGAGTTATAGGAGATGACCCAATTGTTATTTACCCATGCTCTAGTAGAATGAAGCAATTGGTACTTGCCCTTCCTAGGGTTTAAATTCAACTGTTAAGATAAGAGTAAAGGGGTAAACCAATAAGGCAAACTGTAATTAGAACACAAACCTTCATATTAAATTGTATCTTGACCCTGTGATTCTTTAAATAGGGAATTTGGATCTCGACTTGGACACTGACCAGTGCCAGCAGCCCGGGATGCCAGGCGAGTACAGTTTATTGTCTGCATTTCGATATTGATCTTTATTATATTTCATTGATTGGCCTTTGATTATGTGATTTTTATATTTTATTATAATTTGTTGATTCGGGAATATGAATTATCAACGATGTGTGATCTGACCTTAGACAGTGTAGACAGTGATTTATTATTGCAAAGTAGACAGTGTAGACAGTGATTTATTATTACAATTAGACAGTATAAATAGTGATTTATTATTACAAAGTAGACAGTGTAAACAGTAATTTATTATTGCAAAGTAGACCATGTTTCTTTATTGCATTATTTGATGTAGACAGTGTAACTTTATACAATGTAGTAAGTGTAACTTTAGACAGTGTAGACAGTGTAACTTTAGACAGTGTAGACAGTGTCGTATAATTGTCCCGAGACCGATCACATATCAAAGGTGCTTCTAACAGTTGGGGAAAGTATTTTGTGTCTATTTATTTGCTATTGGTTTTTCGTATTTTCTGTTTATTTTCAAAAAACATGTAATTGAAGTCTAACCTCTGTTGTATAGTCATTTTCATTTATTGAAATTGCATTCAGTGAATTGTGCTCGTTCTATTCCTGACTGGAAACTAATATTTTTCAGGTTAGCCGTGGATTCACTTAGCATGGAAGATACGGGGGTACTTACAGACGAAAGCCTAGAGGCTAACTAGATAGTGGAGTTGTAGTCATTCAAATATTTGTATAAGTTTATATTTTTTTGCAAATGTAAAACTTGTGATCTTTGTAAATTAAATTAATTTTGTGAATGAGCATTATTTGTAATTTTGATCTTCATGGCCGTGACAGCGTTCTACCGCCGATACTGCGGCGTAGGCTGGCTTGGACACGTCTCGTATCCGTAGAAAAAAAAATGGGTGCGGGTCGTGACAAATTTTTGTGGTAGCCCATGCAGGTCAGGTTTTGCAAATCATACGAACTCGTGATAGTACTTAAGTTAGTCGTATTATTGCGAGCCTGCGACTAGGAAATACTCATTCACGAATTAGGGATTAATTTAATTTAAGAGAATGACTAGGACTAGGAGTCCCTTATACAAGTTTACCGATGGGTAGACTAGGCCATCCGATTTAGATGAGGAGTTATTAATTTAGATAGTTTGTCCGATCCCCATAGGTACACTATTAACTCTTGATATGACGATATGATCCAATGTGGTTAGATTATTCACTTGGTGAGATAGGGCTTCTTAGAAATAATGATCTAACCTTGATAAATGGTTTAAATCCTTCTCTTTGCCTCTTTAGATATCATCCCTATATCTTAATCCGAACTGCCTATTTAGTTCCTATTTGCCTTAAGAATTATTATTTTTATATAATTTCTGATTATGTTAGTTTCGATTCAAGTTTTTCCTCAATGGTTTGAATATACAGGAAATATATAGTAGAATGTTTGTACATCTTTTGTCTTCAGTTATTTCCTCCTCGCTCAATCTTTTATTGTAAGGGTTGCTACTGATAGGATAAATACTTACGCTTTATTTCATAGTCATCTTGTGTGAATCTCTGGACGCTTATGAACTTTTACAGATATAGTTAAAGGAATAATTAGTCAACTCATAATGGCAGGACAGCAGCGCACTGTCGTCATTTATTTGAATTATGGAGACTATGGAGTCATTGCAGCCAGCAGCGCACTGGCAAGACACGACCCCTAGAGTTAAAATTGGTTTAGGAAAATATAGGTCATAGAATGTTACTAAAAACTATAGCTAGTGGTCAACTTTAGCTGTAGTCACCCTTGTGTCAATATAAGGCAGAGTATCTGATAGCATATCACATCTGAATCACGGAACCAAGGGTTTACCACCGCCGAGTATACAGGCGAGGCAAAATTCTCGGTGAAATGACTTCAGATATGATTACAAGTTTAGGATACTATAGAGGATAGGACTGTGCCCTGTATGTCCCATAAGATCCAAAACCAATACTAGTAGAAGTTTTGTAAGTTGGGTAGCACGTCTCCCGTTCTAGCATTCCGTGGTCCTTATGACCTATTGACGAGGATATTGATTGACGCTAATAGGTTTACCTTAAATATAGAATTTGGAGGACCATAACCCATTACTCGACCAAGGCATTATGGATGAAAAGATAGTAGGATGACAGTGTAAGCAAGAACACCGGGTAAGGTTTTGATTCTCACAAAACTCGAACTACTTGTGCCTCCTTTCAAAAATCTTGTATACTTGTATTTTTGACTATCTTGACCAATGCTGCTATTACAGCCTAGTTTTGCAAGCTTACTCTTTTATCGAGCTTGATTCAAGGCATATGTTTATTGGCGACGCCCACTAACATATTGTCTAATCAGAATCGATGTATTACGGTCTGATCAACCGTAGTGCACCCGGTTCGCTCTCCCTCTGATTAACCTATGTGGATTGGGATGTAGATGTCTCTAGGATCTCATCCACTACTGCATTGACAATTCCTCTTGAATTATACATTTGCCTTTGAATCACGTAATTGTATTTAGTGACATCTTTCTTGAACTCTTCATTGTTTCTGCCTTTCACTAATTTCGAAAGACGAAGGCTCGTAATTAGTAGAGAGATACAGAGTATTCCCCATAGCTATGATAGTTGTATACACAAGTGTAGCCACCATCGACCAGCCATGTGATTGAGTTATTCGTTCTCCTCTCGACCCTCAAACTACTATTGGGACCTTCTAGCCATTGAATTTGAGAATGATTAGGGTTTTACCCTTAGTCAAAATGCCAACCTAGGAGACTATCTATTCTCAAGAAACCAAATGTTGTGAGTCTCAAATTATTTGTTTGAAGCTTGCTTTAACTAGCAACCCTTAAGCCCATACCCCTAGAACTCTTGTGACAATAGTCTGGCAGGCTTAACACAAATAGAGATTCACGACTCAGTTGTTAGAAATCTTTTCAAATGATGTGCCTTAGAGTTGGTTACCCCGTCCATAACTCTTGAATACTGGGGACGAGTAGGTCATTCTATTTTGTCGACCAGGTGTCATTGTACACACTCGTTTTCCATTTATTAAGGAACGATCCTTGACTTGACTTAGATCTACCGTATTCTGTTACGCCGTGCCTTATCCTTTATTAACCAGAGTCGAGGTACAATATCCAGACTTTCGAATTCTTCTAACCTTATTATTCCTAAAACCATGTCCTAGTTTCTAAGGTGAGTAGACTGTAAGTCTTCTAAAATTTTGGGATGTACGAGGATTACCGATTGATTAGAATAATTTTCATTAGGATGGTAATTAGTGCCCCATGGACTCCTACTTTCCATTTAGATCATTTTGTGTCCCCGGCCGTGTCATTAATAATCGGAGTGCGAGACCAGCGTTTACCTTCCAACAAATTTCATATGCAAGATCTAGACGAGTCCACCATCATTTAGGCATATCATGTCCCACTCAAACACGTTCCCTTGTACTCTATTTTTATGGTACGACTTTTAGTTCAAAGGACTAGTTATGACCCTTACCATAATACCAGTATACTTCCCGACTACAATTAGAGACTCCAACTCGACTCGAACCTTTCGACCCAATATATGGTTGTGATCTACTCAGCCCACGTTTCATTGGGCCGTTTGAGATCCTCGAGAAAATCAGTACAGTAGCATACCGATTAGTCTTGCCACCTGCACTGGAAGGAGTGCACAACGTGTTCCACGTATCCCAGCTACGACGATACGTGGCAGACCCCAGCCATGTCTTGGACCATTCAGAGATCGAAGTGGGACCGAGTCTCAGCTACTAGGAGCAGTCCGTAGGGATTCTGGATCGTAGAGGGAAGGTGCTGAGGAATCAAGTGATTCCCTTGGTATGCATCGCGTGGAGACACCACTCTCCAGGCGAGTCCACATGGAAAAGATAGGATGAGATGCGCGAGCGCTACCCCTACCTCTTTGAGGACTAAGGTACAGTTCTACATTACTTTTCAGCTGAATTTCGAGGACGAAATTAATCTAAGGGGGGTAGACTTGTAAGCCCCTAAATTTTTATTATTTATCAATTACTATTTAGTTAATTTCTCATTTGTTCTAACTTAGACATTTAGTTATTTAGACACAATTCTATATGTATATAAATATCTATATATATACATGGGGGCTCCTTGCAAAAGCCTATACTGCCAGGGGTTCAAATGTAAAGTTTGAATTCAAATATTACTAATACTCGAGGGCAGGGTCTGTACTCCTAATTCAATTCAAACACTGAATGGTTTTAAACATCAGATGATAAACTCAAATCTGATTCAAACAATTTAAATCTTCCTAAAACTAAATTTCGATCAAACCCATGCCTATATATATATATATATATATATATATATATATATATAGGATGATCCTCCTACGTTTTCCTTTTGCACACCCTAAGTAGACCACTCGATCACCTCTCAGGAGCAGCAACAGAGGAGGCCTGTGGACCCATCCCATCCCTGAGAATTGTAACACAGGTATTACTCATCCTGTCCTTGTCCATCTGATCACACAAATTATTCGAAGTAATGTCTAAGAGGATTGCTGTAGTATTGAACCGAGGGGAGAGGGTAGACTAGATGGTCAGATGGCAGGGATTGGCTACAGAAACCGGAGCCTCCCCACAGAAGACATCATGTTAGGCTTGCCATCTATGTTTGACAGGAATTCCATACACATAGAGACCTAGGCAGCACATTGTATCACCAGGGTGATTCATCCATGAGAAACCCTGCACTATTCCCAACTGCAATCTAACCAGAACATGGAACCTGTGACTACACCGAAATATCCAGGATCAGTTGAACACAACTCCAAACTACACCATGACCAACATTAACTACTACCTCTAGGGATCTCCACACTAGAGTATGTGACCCTAGGCATACAGGGAAGTGTATCTTGATGTTGTTATAAAAGCATAGGCAGCATCAAATTGTACCTTGATGATAGGGTCAAGTTTCGAGCATCAGAAAAATAGGGAAGCCAATTGATCATATCATGAGTGTCAGGGGGATGCTGTTAACAAATTCCTGATGACCAAATACACAGGCCAAACTTGACATGTACCATCCCTGTACCATAAAGACACCATGGTGGATATCAGGATATGAAGGATACTGCTGAGTATCAGAAGTTATGGGGTAACCATGGTGGGTATCAGGATATGAAGGATACTTAGTAAATTTCTAAGTTATGATATCACTCCAGAGGTGGTGTTATCAGATCCTAAACTAGGGTTATCAACCAACAATTTGGCAGGGAAGGCCCAATGCCATGTGTCTAGATTTTAAGAAGTTGTATGCCCCATCACAATACATAGGGGATCCTGATACTAAGGGTTTTCCAGGAAATCGTGCAATTGACACTGAGCTTAATGTGACCTAGTATCAGAACAAGCAAGGCACCCTAGTAAATGCCTAGCCACTAGAGTAACAACCTTGGAAATAGACAAGGGTTGAACTCTGGAAACCTGAGTCCACAGGAGTACAACCGTATGCAGGGCTAATGGCTTATACCTGATGGACGCTAGTATAACAGCCCATTATAACATTGACTTAGGAACTAGTCTTGTGTGAGAAAATTGCAATAGGACATAGGCACTTTGGCAGGACCAATGCACATAGGTCCTAAGGCTGGAGTCACCCATCACAGATACTACACCATCTTAGCCTCTCTCTACTGAAATAGCCCTATACTTGCACACACCTTGTATTAAATAATGAAGGAGGGTTTTAAGTGACCTGTTACACCTGGGTGGCCTAGTAAATCTGGGTTCAGGGTCACCACACCAATACATATCCTACTGTAGGGTGTGACAGTAAGGTATGTACTCGAGTAGATGTTTTCCCCTTACACCCACCACCAGGACACTTGACCTGGTATCAGTTGAGATAGGGGAGCACAGTATCCAACCTATGAAAACTCGAATTGGGAGTTTGTCAGTTCAAATCTATGGCAGCATCCAAGTATCACATCCAGTGCAAGATTGACACACCTGTCCGAATTTATGGGTTGCAAATAGCAGTGCCTTATGGGAAGATTCCCACATGGGAACTAACATAAGTCCAGCTAACCTTGTGGTGTACCAGTCCAGGAAGTCCTAGTTACTTAAACACATGAACCATCAAGATACTTCAGTTCCTGTGTTATTAGAGATTTTTCTTAGTCTTTGAGCATCTATTGGTGAACCATTGTCCAAACCAACACCATTCCCGGTAATTGAACATCCTAATAAATGAGTCAGGCCCTGTAATAGTAGACTTTGTGATTACTTGAGTTAGGAAACCATTTGTGAAGTAATTTATGCTTGAGTTATAGGAGATAACCCAATTGTTATTTACCCATGCTCTAGTATAATGAAGCAATTGGTACTTTCCCTTTCTAGGGTTTAAATTCAACTGTTGAGATAAGAGTAAAGGGGTAAACCAATAAGGCAAACTGTAATTAGAACACAAACCTTCATATTGAATTGTATCTTGACCCTGTGATTCTTTAAATAGGGAATTTGGATCTGGACTTGGACACTGACCAGTGCCAGCAGCCCAGGACGCCAGGCGAGTACAGTTTATTGTCTGTATTTCGATATTGATCTTCACTATATTTCATTAATTAGCCATTGATTATGTGATTTTTATATTCTATTATAATTTGTTGAGTCGGGAATGTGAAGTACCAACGATGTATGATCTGACCTTAGACAGTGTAGACAGTGATTTATTATTGTAAAGTAGACAGTGTAGACAGTAATTTATTATTGCAATTAGACAGTATAAACAGTAATTTATTATTGCAAAGTAGACAGTGTAAACAGTAATTTATTATTGCAAAGTAGACCACATTTCTTTATTGCATTATTTAATGTAGACAGTATAACTTTATACAATGTAGACAGTATAACTTTAGACAGTGTAGACAGTATAACTTTAGTCAGTGTAGACAGTGTCATGTAATTGTTTCGAGACCGATCACATATCAAAGGTGCTTCTAACAGTTGGAGAAAGTATTTTGTGTCTATTTATTTGCTATTGGTTTTCCGTATTTTCTGTTTATTTTCAAAAAACATGTAATTGATGTCTAACCTCTGTTGTATAGTCATTTTCATTTATTGAAATTGTATTCAGTGAATTGTGCTCGTTCCATTCCGGACTGGAAACCAATATTTTTTAGGTTAGCCGTGGATTCACTTAGCATGGGAGATACGGGGATACTTGCAGACGAAAGCCTAGAGACTAGCTAGATAGTGGAGTTGTAGTCATTCAAATATTTGTATAAGTTTATATTTTTCTGCAAATGTAAAACTTGTGATCTTTGTAAATTAAACTAATTTTGTGAATGAGCATTATTTTTTATTTTGATCTTCATGGCCGTGATAGCGTTCTACCGCCGATACTGCGGCGTAGGCTGGCTTGGACACATCTCGTATCCGTAGAAAAAGAAATGGGTGCAGGTCGTGACAAGTGGTGAGCCTGAACCGTACCAACTTCAGGCTCCGTCTCATAAATAATATGAGTCCTAGAGCCGTCTACTCGATCAAAGATGATGGGCTCTTCTTTCTTCATCCATGCCAACACTATAAAACAAGCATCACACACAGAAAGTACTTATTTCATAGAGTAAACAGACGCAATTTGTGTTTGTAGCGATAAACGCAGATTTTGTTCTACGGAATAAGCAGAGAAAATAGAGGAATAGTTCAAAGGCATTCCTTTATTAAGAAAATAGGCAAATCGCCCTCCGGCATTATATTATCAAATGCGGGAAAATTTGATACAATAATGACTTTGAGATCGCTACCCCAGCACCTGAAGTAGGCAAAGGTAGAGTAGGGTGAGGGGGACTATACAGTTTTACCACAATTGGCTCGTTAGAATTTCTTTTTATTGGCGGCTTTCCCTTCAGTCGTACCACTAGAGGAGTTGAAGCCTGGATCGCGAACGTCATAGGGTATTCTTTTGTAGGCGGCTTTTCTTTCAACCGGACTACCAGAGGAGTAGTAGTCTCAGCCGTGGATGTTGTAGGGCATTCTTTTAGACGCACTCTGATAGGCCCCTCAGAGGAGGTTTGAGCCTCGACTTCATCATCAGCATCTTCACCTGAATCCCTTTGGTGCTTCTTTCGGAACAGCCGAGATTCTGTGTAGTAAACCTCAACCCCTTTAAAGGGGTCACTGTCCGCGAACTCAGTTTTTACCACTCCATTGTTGTTGCCATATTTAAAGCATTGGTGGAGGGTAGATGGCACGATCATGTGCTCATGAATCCAGGGTCGTCCTAACAGGATATTATAGCAGACATCCGCGTTAATAAAATAGCAAGTCGCTTCAGTCTTCAGGTCGCCAATCTGAATTTTCAAACAAATTTTTCCTTCTTGGCGACTCTTGTCGTTATTGAAGCCACTAATCGTGGTTTGAATTGCAGAAAGCCAATGCATTGGGATCCCCAACATATGTAGCAGATAACGCTCACAGATGAACCTGGGTCGATATGCATACGGTCGACCTTGATAGTGCTAACATATCATATGTAATACAGGGATCAGGCATGTCTATTATTCTTTAATAGCATGTCTTGCTGTGAGAATGTGATATTAGGCATTGCCTCTATCACACGGTGGCACTTGGACACGCAGCAGGGTCTTCATCCGGCTGTTGTATTTGTCCCAATTAGGATTCAACATTTTGTAACGCCTCCGTCAGAGTTTTTCGAGTCTTCTTGGAGAGGCGGAGGAGCTCAAACAGTGATAGTCTGGCTGGGGTGTTGGCCAACTGTACCAAAATGTCAAAATTATAGGGTCGATCCAACCCTGCAACAGTATCCTTCCTGAGGGGTTTGTCAAAATGCCTCTCATTTTGCTTCTGCTTGTCTGTCGCTGGCGGTTGAGGTGGGCCCGGCTCGGAAGCACCGGGAATGGTTGGAGTTATGACCAGTGTTGTTTCTTTGCCAAGGGCCTGGTCATAGTTACGTGAGTATTCTAGACCAGTCATGTAACACCCAGTTTTCCAAATAAGGGTAATTTTGAAATTTTATATTTTAATTTATTTAATTATGATATTTAAACAATAATATAATTTTTGGTGATTTTTAATCAAATTAAAACTATTTAAAATCATGACTTGTGATTTTGGTGTTTTGCTAGTGAAACCGTAGAGACTGTCTACCCTAGAGCCTAGCCATGTGATTAGGGTACTTCATTTATTATTTTTAGTTTGAAGGTATTTTTGTTATTTTTGAATTATTTGAATTTAATATATTTTATTAGGAATTTAAAATGATTTATTTGAATGGTGTGATTTAAATATTATCTAATTAATTTCCATGTGGTTTAGGTTAGCCTAACCTAGATTGGACCTAACCGAGATTAGTCATAGCTAGTCTAGTGAGCCACATTGAGTTTAGTTAGTATTGGTTAAATGGGTTTAAGTGAAGTTTAGTTAAATAGAGTGATTTGCAAATGGACTAGGAAAGAGCCCTAGAATCTAGGTCGCTCATTAGTCATGATGCATTGCTAGCCCTTAGATGCAACCTAAAAACCCTAACCCTAGCGAAAGTGGCCAGCCAAGACCCCCCTTGCCTATATAATATCTCTTTAGAAATTAGTGCCCATTTCCATTATTCTATCATTTTTCCCTAAGAACAAGGTGAGCCTACACTTCTTTTCTCCATAGATTAATCATTAGAGCTCTATTTTCTTTGGGAATCATTCCATAGTGTTCTAATCAATGTTCTCCTGCTATTTGTGGAGTCAAATCACATGATTGAATCAATTTGGAGAAGTTGGGTGACTTTTGGAGATCCCCTTTGAAGAAGCTTTTGTGTTGGAGAACACACATAGGTAAATTTCTATCCATCCATTGAAATTAGGTTTTCTTTGCATAAATACCTAGACCTAGGTGTCCTGGTTCTGTAGGAATAGAGTTTGTCCAATTTCGTGTCCTGTACGTATCCGTATCGGACACGTATCAGTATTGTGCGTAGGTGTTCGATGAAATGCCCCAAAGGGTATTTCGATTTGTTTTTGTGAAAGTGTTTAAATAGGAAATTGTGTTTTTGTGTTGCTTACGTGTTTCTGATGGTCTGGGATTGATTTGGTGTCGTGTCGAGTCGTTTTGGACACGTGCACACGCGGGTGGACACGCGCACGCGAGCTGTACGTTTCCTCTGCTGCTCGGGGGCATTTACATGCAGCACACGCCACGTGGACACGTACCACTTGGCACGGAGGCGGGGGCAACCACTGATAGGCCCCCCTCGAGTCTCACGACACGTCGTGTCGTATCGAACACGAAATCCGCAGTGCATTAATTTTGTACTGACTGCGCACGGTCTATTTTTGAGCACTGATACGGCCAGTTATGTTGGACACGATGACACTGGACCTAATACAGGGTGACACAAACCTAGGTGGACACTAGGCGAACCACCCTGCACAAGGATACGACCCAATTCGTGTCGTGTTGGGTGCACGACATGCGTGCACACATGCACGAGGCTGTTTCCTGTATAAGTGTCCAGTTGTGCTCGATTGAGTTTTCATTGTTTTGGACACGTTGTGTCATCGTGGTTGGACACGAATAACTTGTTGGACACCTGCACACATAGTGTTTGCATTACCAACCTATAATTTCATATTTTAGTTATTTTATGAATCAATTTTCCAATTTCCTAAGAAAACCTGATACATGTCTATTCTCAGTTTTTTTTCCTATTTTTAATTTGGTTTTTAGCAATCATTTTAGTTAGTTTAATTACTGTTAACTACTGTTTAGAGTCCCTAATACTGTTCTCCTATAAGTTTTCTAATTGTATGCCAATTTCGGGATGAAACTGTGGTGTTTTGAATTCGAAATGGAATGAGAAGTGTTGGACTGTTTTTTTTCAAAAATCTGAAGTATATAAACCTGCGATATTGTGGTTTGTACTGAATTGAATTCCTTTTCTTTTTATCTGAGATTAGGTTGATAAACCTGTAATATGCATAACCTGGTAATTCATCACTGTTGCATTCACTAATGTGATTTCCTCTCCTATGTTTTCCTGAAACTGAAATAGAAGGGAATGTTTGGACTGTTTTCAAAACCTGGAAAATATTAAAATCTGAGTTTAGTTGTAAGTAAACTGTCATTGGTATTGAACCTCAAATCTGAGATTAAGTGCATTGAAAGATGTCCTTGGTTGAACTCAAATCTGAGTTTTAGCCTTTATGTTCTGTCATTGGGTTTCCCTTCCTATTTTTTTCTGAAAACTGAAACCATATGTTGTTTCCTCTCATGACACACACTACTATCCATGTTGAACTGAACAATGTTCATATTCTGAAGATTATTCCACATGTTTAACTGAGATGGGCTTTTCAAACAAGAACTGAATTGATTTTTAACTAAGTATTAACCTACATAATTGAGGATCATGTTAGCATGGGATGTTGCCTTTGAATTGCACTTGGGCTATAAATTTTATTGAAATGATATACACTGGTTGATACCCTGTTTGAACACACCATATCCTGAGATTTTGTACACTGGACTCAGTTCCATGCTCTGATCATTAATTTCCTAGGTAATACCCTATTTTACTGTCACACAACTCACACAGGTTATACCATTTACTGTTTCCTAATTCATGTCTTCACTCACACACAAAATCCTGAAGCACAACACTGTTTCCTGTTATTTCCCTCACTGCACACAGATTTCTCTCTTAGTACTGTTGACTCACATTCCTTGTCTGTGCACATGTTGACTGATAACACACTGGTGACACACACATACAGCTCACATATTTCCTACACACACTCACATTCCCTGTCAACACATGTGTTCCTGTCTTTAAGAATCTGTGGCACACACATACACAAGTTTCTCTTTTCACACACACACCCCTATACATTCCTGTACACAGGAACACTCACACACTAATGTCCTGCCACTGTTTTGCCTCACACACTAATCTGAGACACATATACACACACAGGCCTCTACATAAACTTATACCCTCATGCCACATACACACACTCACTTTGATACCTAGCTAACCTATTATACAATACACATTATGATAACTGAAATCTGAGATAACCTTGCATCTATACACACATGTTGCACACTGATTTCAGTCCTCACTAGCACACACACACATTTCATAATGTATACACACATTGCCATGATATGTCCTTTCCCTCTCTCTATGTATTGTATATATATATATATAGTTATATGTGTATGTGAGCCTATGGCTATATGTGCTTTACATGTTCCTATATGTAATGGGTATTTCTATGTGCAATAGCTAATGTGCTAGCCATATTCCTATTGTATATATATATATATATAGGTAGATATGTATATATTCATATGTGTGAATAGTGATATATATTCTATATATAGTATTGGGCCTATGTTGTGTCTGTTAGACTAGTGAGAGCTTAGTTAAACTTGTTAGTCTTGATTAGGCCTAGAATAGACTAGTTAGACTAGTTTAGACTTGTTAGACCTAGTTTGACCATAGTTGACCCAGTTTGACTTCTAGGGTTGACCAGAGTTGACCAAGAGTTGACTTTGGCCTAGATTGACCTAGATTCATTTAGAATGCATTGAATTGTATCTTGTTATCATTTTTGACTTGTTGTGACTTGTGCTATTCTGATTAGGAGACAGACACCTCTCCTCGGACAGTATATTTCATCCGGACACTCAGATACCAGGCGAGTACATTCTCTGATCATTTCATATCCTGCTTAGAATTATTTTTCTGCTTTAAATTACTTTACTTGTTACTGTCACGTTGGTCACACAGATTAGTACTATATGGATCCCTTCTTGAGATGTTATTCCTTCAGGGAGCATCGGGTACTACATGTTCTGTGCGTTTCACTTACATGGCGTATCACTATGCTTTATTGGTTCATTGAATCACTTGTGACATGTACTCTCATGATCACAGAGTCTTTCTTGAATCCTTCCATTTATTGGGCTTCCTAGAATCCCTATTTATGGGCATCCATGTATCACTCCTTGTGGGCCATTGCATGGAATCATAACATAACCTGGCTGGATCCTTGTGTATTGATTGGGGGTACGAGAGAGTAGAAGTAGACATGTGAATAATATCCAAGTAGTATCTCATCAGAATTATTCTGTAGTGTCTCATCAGAATCATTCTATGCCATTTACATGTCTATATTGTACTCTGACTCACTAGCCACTGTTAGTTCTCTATTATAGTAGATATTTCTATTACAGTTCTCTCTTTGTTTACATACTGTATTTCTTTCAGTACCTGTATCTTACTTTACTGCATGATTTTATTTTCTAACCTGCTATGAACTGTTGAGATATATTGTGCTCGCTCTTGTCCTGACTGGACCTGTTGAAAATATTACAGAGGACGAGGAGGAGGCCTGCTTAGATACCTTCTATGGGACAGCTCTAGAGGACACTTCTGATCCGGACTGCCAGCCGGATCCCTTAGCTGTAGAGGCTGATGCACCCTAGATAGGCTTATATTATTTTCTTGTCTTTGAGTTGAGTTGTATATTCTTTACTTTGAGTTGTATTTGGAGTTTATATTATTCTGGATAATTGCTGAGATATTATCTTAGACTCTTCTGATCATCTGTATTCTCTTTGAGTTCCATATCATATCGTGCTTCTTCTTCCTTAGTTGTGGTTGAGTTTACTTCTGCTATGTCACCCCTATTCGGGGAGTATAAACTGCTTAAAATTATATTATTAGATGTTGTGACCTAGGACAGCGTTCTACCGCCGACACTGCGGCGTAGGCTGGGCGTTGTTACGTTCTCGTACCCTCACAGTGGGTGCGGGTCGTGACACGTTTTTAGTGGTGGCCCATGCAGGTCGAGTTTATGTAGTGGTATTCAAACTAGAGTATCACTACAGCCTGTAGTAGGATTAGGATATTTTTAGGGTACCCAATCACAATAGGAAAACTCTTAATCAGATTCCTTTTATTTAAATTGTTGCTTATTGACTTTCCTTGAATATAAACTGTCCTCCTTTGAATTTTAGCTTCATTCTCAGAAATTGCTTCTTGTTTTGATCTGTCTTCATGATGGTTATGAAGACACGATCTCATCGTTTCAGTTCGGGGGATACTATCGAGAGGCTGGCCACCCCTCGTCCTGTTCATCAGGGCCTCGAGACCGCAGCTTCTGTTGTGCCGACCCAGGTTGGCGTTTCTGCTACAGTGGAGGTGCACCTCCGTCTGTACAGAGACTTTTTCCCGTCATTTTCGGTTTCTCTCAGTAGCAGCAATTCATGCAGCATCAGCAGCAGACCAGGGGAAACCAGCAGTGCGAGCTATCGTCAGGGCAGTCGAGGATGCACAGACCATTGCAGATCTTGCTGCAAGTTCCGTTCTTCTCAATTCCATTCCCGAAATTGTCTTTTATAACTACCTTGAAATTCGATTCCATCTGTTCCTTGCTGATTGATTAATTTTGTCATGTTGTTCTTTTGTTATGTTTGTTTTTCTTCAAAAAAAATCATATGGGCTAGGTCACCTAAATCATGGGATCTAGAATCTTCGATAGTCGTGTTAGTTGGCATAGTGAGGACACGTAGTCAGATTTTGGATGTATTTCTCGGGTATAAAAATTTAAGATTTTCGCCGTCGCATGCAGCAATGCGAAAGTTTTAAATACCATAAACCTAGAGATACGTACCTTAGTCAAGGACTCTGTGATTATCGTAGCCTTGCTCACTAGCATGATGAAGACTCTGGGCAACATAATTTTGGACAGACGCATATGATTAACAGATTGTATCTTGAGAAGGTTTTAAACATCATACCCTTCTGTTGTTATAAATAACTTAGGAGTAGGGATATTTTAGTTTGTAGAACCTATTCATAGGTAGATCTTCATAGTGTAATGATATGATGACTTGTAGAGTGTCTGTACCCTAGAGGTGATAGTTAGTTGGTATTAGAATAATAACCCATTATAGATGATTTCCTTGTTATTATAATACCAACCAGTTTACATATAGGGTGTTAGTATGCCTTACAGCCTTGATGATTGTTATTATTTTTCCCTTACCTTTTTCCAGTGAGGCACCCATGACCAGAGCCTGCTCTTGAGTGTAGTTGTAGTTTCACCTAAGACCGAGAGGTCTATTTATATAGATAGGTTGCAGGAAGATATTGGCATATGGGATATGGGTTGGTTGGTACCTATAGGTCATTATTGTATAGGATTATTGACAAGTTATTTAGCCTATATTGGCTCAGTTTTCTATTTTAGTTAATTTCTCTTGTGTGGAGTTCAGTCATGGTTGATCAACCTTTATAGGCAGTGTGCAGACTCTTCACTAGATACCCTGTCCCCTTGGTTCAGACTTGTACAAGTTGTTCACTGCACTCAAAATTTATTACCACCATGTTGCATCATAGGTTTCACTGGACCATAGTTCAAACCCCAATTATTGACTCACCAATATAACCATCAACCCCTTATCATATTATGCATATCTGGAGAGTTAGTATCATGCATATTAGAGGTCTGCACTCATCCTTACTTCTGTACAGGGTGATATACTGCATCTCTTAGCATTTTACTTATTGACAGCCTTGCAATACCCTTCATTATAACCTGTAGTACCTGCCCTATAGTGGAGTTTAAACTTTTTCAGTTCACTTGGACAGTTGTATACATTGGGATATAATGTGGGTTGTTAATAATAGTTCTCCCTTGATCATTATTCTGTCCCTTTTTATTCATAAAAACATATGATACCTGTTTAGCCCATCTGTCCAGATACATGTCCAAACCCATTCTTTCATTGTTGGTTCAGTCTTCTAAGCCTCTACCTGAGCATTAGTTTATTTTTCATGTGTAGGTTTCCCTTCACTTTGACTTTACAAGTGGACCAATGTCCTGTCCTTTAGCTTATAATTTCAGTCTCCTTAGCATCATACCCTTTTGCCTACCCTGATGATTCAGACCATTCATCCTTAGCCTAGTTCTAAGCAATTGTTTCAGCCCCTTATAAGTTCAGTCTACCTTAACCCTTGGTTGATCAGTCATATATATATATATAGATGATATACTTAGGGTATATGTGATGGGTTGTTGTTCTTGAGCTTATGTATATGTGGTATTTGGGATTGGCGTGCTTAGCTTATAGGTATTTAGTTATGGTGACTTGATAAGATTGGAAAGTTAAGAGTTAGCCTATTATAGAGTTTTCTTTTTGCTAATCTCTAGTTGCCAACACTTAGGTAGCTAGCATAGGTAAAATCCTAAGAAGTTGACCAGCTGATGACCAAGTACTAGGATGTTGAGAAAATTGACTAGTGATTGACCCTTGACTATGTTTGACCTAGAAGGGGGTGCTATCATCTTAATTTCGATGACAAAATTTTTCTAAGGTGGGTAGGATTGTAACACCCAGTTCTCCAAATGAGGGTAATTTTGAAATTTTGTATTTTAATTTATTTAATTATGATATTTAAATAATAATATGATTTTTGGTGATTTTTAATCATATTAAAACTATTTAAAATCATGACTTGTAATTTTGGTGTTTTGCTATTGAAACCGTAGAGACTGTCTACCCTAGAGCCTAGCCATGTGATTATGGTACTTCATTTATCATTTTTAGTTTGAGGGTATTTTTGTCATTTTTGAATTATTTGAATTTAATATATTTTATTAGGAATTTAAAATAATTTATTTGAATGGTGTGATTTAAATATTATCTAATTAATTTCCATGTGGTTTAGGTTAGCCTAACCTAGATTGGACCTAACCGAAATTAGTCATAGCTAGTCTAGTGAGCCACATTGAGTTTAGTTAGTATTGGTTAAATGGGTTTAAGTCAAGTTTAGTTAAATAGAGTGATTTGCAAATGGACTAGGAAAGAGCCCTAGAATCTAGACCACTCATTAGTCATGATGCATTGCTAGCCCTTAGATGCAACCTAAAAACCCTAACCCTAGCTAAAGTGGCCAGCCAAGACCCCCCTTGCCTATATAATATCTCTTTAGAAGTTAGTGCCCCTTTCCATTATTCTATCATTTTTCCCTAAGAACAAGGTGAGCCTACACTTCTTTTATGCATAGATTAATCATTAGAGCTCTATTTTCATTGGGAATCATTCTATAGTGTTCTAATCAATGTTCTCCTGCTATTTGTGGAGTCAAATCACAGGATTGAATCAATTTGGAGAAGTTGGGTGACTTTTAGAGATCCCCTTTGAAGAAGCTTTTGTGTTGGAGAACACACATAGGTAAATTCCTATCCATCCATTGAAATTAGGTTTTCTTTGCATAAATACCTAGCCCTAGGTGTCCTGGTTCTGTAGGAATAGAGTTTGTCCAATTTTGTGTCCTGTACATGTCCGTATCGGACACGTATCAGTGTTGTGCGCAGGTGTTCGATGAAATGCCCCAAAGGGCATTTTGATTTGTTTTTGTGAAAGTGTTTAAATAGGAAATTGTGTTTTTGTGTTGCTGACGTGTTTCTGAGGGTCTGGGATTGATTTGGTGTCGTGTCGAGTTGTTTTGGACACGTGCACACGCGGGTGGACACGCGCGCGCGAACTGTGCGTTTCCCCTGCTGCTCGGGGGCATTTGCACGCAGCACACGCCACGTGGACACGTGCCACTTGGCACGGAGGCGGGGGCCACCACTGACAGGCCCCCCCTCGAGTCTCACGATACGTCGTATCGTATCGGACACGGAATCTGCAGTATACTTATTTTGCACTGACTGTGCACAGTCTGTTTTTTAGCACTGATACGGCCAGTTATGTTGGACATGACGACATGTGGACCTAATACAGGGTGACACAAACCTAGGTAGACACTAGGCGAACCACCCTGCACAAAGACACGACCCAATTTGTGTCGTGTCGGGTGCACGACACGCGTGCACACACGCATGATGCTGTTTCCTGTGTAAGTGTCTAGTTGTGCTCGATTGAGTTTTCATTATTTTGGACACGTTGTGTCATCGTGGTTGGACACGAATAACTTGTTGGACACCTGCACACATAGTGTTTGCATTACCAACCTATAATTTCACATTTTAGTTGTTTTATGAATCAATTTTCCAATTTCCTAAGAAAACCTGACACATGTCTATTCTCAGTTTTTTTTCAGTTTTTAATTTGGTTTTTAGCAATCATTTTAGTTAGTTTAATTACTGTTAACTACTATTTAGAGTCCCTAATACTGTTCTCCTATAAGTTTTCTAACTGTATGCCAATTTCGGGATGAAACTTTGGTGTTTTGAATTCGAAATGGAATGAGAAGTGTTGGACTGTTTTTTTTCAAAAATTTAAAGTATATAAACATGAGATATTGTGGTTTGTACTGAATTGAATTCCTTTTCTTTTTATCTGAGATTAGGTTGATAAACCTGTAATATGCATAACCTGGTAATTCATCACTGTTGCATTCACTAATGTGATTTCCTCTCCTATGTTTTTCTGAAACTGAAATGGAAGAGAATGTTTGGACTGTTTTCAAAACCTGGAAAATGTTAAAATCTGAGTTTAGTTGTAAGTAAACTGTCATTGGTATTGAACCTCAAATCTGAGATTAAGTGCATTGAAAGTTGTCCTTGGTTGAACTCAAATCTGAGTCTTAGTCTTTATGTTCTGTCATTGGGTTTCCCTTCCTATTTTCTTCTGAAAACTGAAACCATATGTTGTTTCCTCTCATGACACACACTACTATCCATGTTGAACTGAACACTATTCATATTCTGAAGATTATTCCACATGTTTAACTGAGATGGGCTTTTCAAACAAGAACTGAATTGATTTTTAACTAAGTATTAACCTACATAATTGAGGATCATGTTAGCATGGGATGTTGCCTTTGAATTGCACTTAGGCTATAAATTTTATTGAAATGATATACACTGGTTGATACCCTGTTTGAACACACCATATCCTGAGAATTTGTACACTGGACTCAGTTCCATGCTTTGATGATTAATTTCCTAGGTAACACCCTATTTTACTGTCATACAACTCACACAGGTTATACCATTCACTGTTTCCTAATTCATGTCTTCACTCACACACAAAATCCTGAAGCACAACACTGTTTTCCTGTTATTTCCCTCACTGCACACAGGTTCCTCTCTTAGTACTGTTGACACACATTGCTTGCCTGTGCACATGTTGACTGATAACACACTGGTGACACACACATACAGCTCACATATTTCCTACACACACTCACATTCTCTGTCAACACATGTGTTCCTGTCTTTAAGATTCTGTGGCACACACATACACAAGTTCGTCTCTTCACACACACACCTATACATTCCTGTACACAGGAACACACACACACTAATGTCCTGCCACTGTTTTGCCTCACACACTAATCTGAGACACATATACACACACAGGCCTCTACATAAACTCACACCCTCATGCCACATACACACACTCACTTTGATACCTAGCTAACCTATTATACAATACACATTATGATAACTGAAATCTGAGATAACCTTGCATCTATACACACATGTTGCACACTGATTTCAGTCCTCACTAGCACACACACACACATTTCATAATGTATACACACATTGCCATGATATGTCCTTTCCCTCTCTCTATGTATTGTATATATATATATATGGTTATATGTGTATGTGAGCCTATGGCTATATGTGCTATACATGTTCCTATATGTAATGGGTATTTCTATATGCAATAGCTAATGTGCTAGCCATATTCCTATTGTATATATATATAGGTAGATATGTATATATTCATATGTGTGAATAGTAATATATATTCTATATATAGTATTGGGCCTATGTTGTGTCTGTTAGACTAGTGAGAGCTTAGTTAAACTTGTTAGTCTTGATTAGGCCTAGAATAGACTAGTTAGACTAGTTTAGACTTGATAGACCTAGTTTGACCATAGTTGACCAAGTTTGACTTCTAGGGTTGACCAGAGTTGACCAAGAGTTGACTTTGGCCTAGATTGACCTAGATTCATTTAGAATGCATTGAATTGCATCTTGTTATCATTTTAGACTTGTTGTGACTTGTGTTGTTCTGATTAGGAGCCAGACACCTCTCATCGGACAGTACATTTCATCCGGACACTCAGATACCAGGCGAGTACATTCTCTGATCATTTCATATCCTGCTTAGAATTATTTTCCTACTTTAAATTACTTTACTTGTTACTGTCACGTTGGTCACACGGATTAGTACTATATGGATCCCTTCTTAAGATATTATCCCTTCAGGGAGCATCGGGTACTACATGTTCTGTACGTTTCACCTACATGGCGTATCACTATGCTTCATTGGTTCATTGAATCACTTGTGACATGTACTCTCATGATCACAGAGTCTTCCTTGAATTCTTCCATTTATTGGGCTTCCTAGAATCCCCATTTATGGGCATCCATGTATCACCCCTTGTGGGCCATTGCATGGAATCATAACATAACCTGGCTGGATCCTTGTGTATTGATTGGGGGTACGGGAGAGTAGAAGTAGACATGTGAATAATATCCAAGTAGTATCTCATCAGAATTATTCCGTAGTGTCTTATCAGAATCATTCTATGCCATTTACATATCTATATTGTACTCTGACTCACTAGCCACTGTTAGTTCTCTATTATAGTAGATATTTCCATTACAGTTCTCTCTCTGTTTACATATTATATTTCTTTCAGTACCTGTATCTTACTTTACTGCTTGATTTTATTTTCTAACCTGCTATGAACTGTTGAGATGTATTGTGCTCGCTCCTGTCCTGACTGGACCTGTTGAAAATATTACAGAGGACGAGGAGGAGGCCTGCTTAGATACCTTCTATGGGACAGCTCTAGAGGACACTTGTGATCCGGACTGCCAGCCGGATCCCTTAGCTGTAGAGGCTGATGTACCCTAGATGGGCTTATATTATTTTTTTGTCTTTGAGTTGAGTTGTATATTCTTTACTTTGAGTTGTATTTGGAGTTTATATTATTCTAGATAATTGCTGAGATGTTATCTTAGACTTTTTTGAGCATCTGTATTCTCTTTGAGTTCCATATCATATCGTGCTTCTTCTTCCTTAGTTGTGGTTGAGTTTACTTCTGCTATGTCACCCCCATTCGGGAAGTATAAACTGCTTAGAATTATATTATTAGATGTTGTGACCTAGGACAGCGTTCTACCACCGACACTGTAGCGTAGGCTGGGCGTTGTTACGTTCTCGTACCCTCACAGTGGGTGCAGGTCGTGACAAGTCCTGGTTGCTGCGGCCCTTTCTTCATCAAACGAAGCCGAGACAGCATTGTAGAAGCATGGAAAATATTGCTTTTAGTCCCACATCGGAAAGGAGAAAAAGAAAGGGCTCACTCCATTCTATAAATATAGCCCCCTTTCCTCCTTCGAAAAGGGCACCAACTTCTCTTCCCTCCTTCCAACTTGGACTCTACCTACTACGCACCTTCGGGTGCTAAGTCGAAGAAGTCTAGGGCAGTGCGGGCTCGTCGAGCTCAGTCAGCTGTCCCAACCTCTGACCATCAGAGCGTCCAGCTAACTGTTAAAGCGGGCCTCTGATAGAAAGTTGTAAACATGATACCTACGCACTCGTGTGTTCGGGATACCCGGGCCCATAAAACGAGTACAAAGGTTGACTGAGATGTCCTTGACTTGCGAGATGAGATCCTTCACAAAGCGCAAGGAAAGAAGGGGATTCTCTATGCCGCTCGAATTCAACATGGAGCTTCATGCGGCTCAAAATCCAGAAAGCTTCATGCAGCCCAAAAGCAGCAGGGGGGCCTTAGGCGGCCCAAAATCAACATGGAAGCCCATACGGCTCAGCCAGAAGGAGCCTCATGCGGCTCAGAAACTCATGCTGACCGAAAGTCTTCTGGAGCCTCATGCGGCTCGGATAAGCTCTATGCGGTTACGACTCTGGTCATGACGACTCTTCATGCGGCTCGAGTACGAAGACTCTCATGCGGCTCAAAGTATGGAGACGCTCATGCGGCTCGGTCGTGACGACTCTTCATACGGCTCGGTCATGACGACGCTCATGCGGCTCGAGTATGAAGACTCTCATGCGGCTCGAGTATGGAGACGCTCATGCGGCTCGGTCGTGACGACTCTTCATGCAGCTCGGTCATGACGACGCTCATGCAGCTCGAGTATGAAGACTCTCATGCAGCTCGGTCATGACGACTCTCATGCGGTTCGGGTATAGAGACTCTCATGCGGTTCGGGCACGAAGACTCTCATACGGTTTGAGTGTGACGACTTTCATGTGGCTCATGAGTACAACAGTTGGGACACGTGGCTGGACACGTGTCAAAAGTCGATCATATCTCAATAATTCAGATCTACTGCAATCAAAGTAATCTCTAGATTGGGTCGAATCCCAATAATCATAACAAACAGTGGGGACACGTGGCAGAGAATGATTCAGATTTATTCATTCAGATTTGCAAACGTCAACAAATCATCATGATGCAGATTTGTTGCAATCAGCATTAATTACTCATTGGATTCGGCGCAATCTACATTAATGACCCAGATTCAACACATTCAGGATTAATGGCCCAGATTGATTAATTAAGAGGCCGCTGACTTTTGAGAGGGGGCAATCATTGCAAACCCTAGTGAGGCCCCCCATTCTTATAAATAGCACGGTGCCATTCCCTTGTGAAGATATACAGAGACAGATATATATACAGAGACACACACACAGAGAGAGACATAGGCACAGATACATACAGAAAGGAGCACTTTTCGACATCAGAGAGAGCACCAGAATACTTGAAGAGAGAGAGCGGAGAGAGAGCAAAGAGAGCATTTCTTCAACGTCGAGCAATCTTCTGGAGCCAAGGCTGCATACCGATCGTCCAAGGAGTAAGGCAGAGCGGCCGTCGCTTTTTCGAGCCTCTATCATCACCCCCCAGAATCTAAAATAAATAATTGTACTTAGACAGCTGTACCTAGGCTTTTGTCCCTAGGCTTTCTTTGTGCAAGCGAGTTTGTAACGTGAAGTAAAAGTCCAGTCCTCCAATAATTGTTCTGCTCTTTTATATTTCATGGCAAACACAATGGCGACTCTGCTGGGGATAAACTTCTTCACGGCTGAGGAGTTGGTAACGCAATCGGATGCAGCCAAACTTGGCTCCACGCAACAGAAGATGGTCGTCCGCTTCGACCAACAGGCGTTTGAAGAAATGCTCTCCGAAGGAAGTGCTGGCCCGGTCCAGAAGCGAATCCGCACAAAGAAAGCTCGCTGTGAGTGGAGGCCAAAATCATTTGCTCCTCGACAAGCTCTGGATGGGGTACTCTCTGCTACCCAAGACAGCGAAGGCGATTCTCATACGGCTCCACTTCGAGCCGTAGAGCACTCTACTGTCCCCAATTTCGGCAGAGGACAGCACTACGATGCTGGACTTGCAGGGACAAAGAGTGATTCCATGCGCCCCAAGAAGAAGTCGAACACTCCTGTGGCCAAAACTGCCAACCACATGCAGGAGACTCATGCGGGAGAATCTGCCAGCCGCATGAAGAAAGTCTATGTGGCCAAGTCATCCAGCCGCATGAAGAAAACTCATGCGGCTGAGACTCCCAGCCGCATGAAGAAAACCGATACGGCTACGTCGGCCAGCCGCATGAATACCATTGATGATAGCCGCATGACGTCTATTTCACGTGGCTCTGTCTTCGACCGTCTCTCCTATGGTCCTGATCTCCTGTACTCCCAAGAAGATATGTCTGACTCTCTCCAGTATCACTTAGACTCTTTCTACTATGTGCCTCTACGCACTAGAGCAAAGAAGTCTAGGGCAGCGCGAGTTTGGCAAGCTCGATCCGCTGACCCAACCTCTGACCATCCGAGCGTCCCGCATACCGTTATGCGGGCCTCAGATAGGAAGTTGTACAGGACCACTCGAGTCCAGCCCCTGGCGGCAAATGGACAGAGAGGTTCGCAAAAGTCTTTCGAAATCCAGGGAGCAAACATGGTCGATTCCGACCCATCTGACTTGCGTGAGGCCATCCTCCACAAACGCAAGGAAAGAGAAGATGCATCAGGGTGTAAAGAGTCCTCCCACGGACATCATTGCACCCAAGTCATCGTCAACTGCTGCTGCAATAACGCGACGGTGCGAGAAGACCGGCAGTCCGTCTTTCAAAGATTGCAACAGCCATCTTCAGGAGACGAGGCACTTCCCGTCGTCTCCTGCAACTCTGTTCGGAAAGTCCCCGCCGGTGGGAAGGGAAAGAAGACCAGTGCCCCTAGCCCAAAGATATCAACCACTTTGACTAAAAGACTGTCGTCTAAGCGGGTGCCCCCCACCGGAGTTTTCTAAGGCACCTGTTCTAAGACGAAATCTGCTACAGTGGGAGATTCGTCGTCCATAATGCTGGGGGTTACTGGGACTGGGGATAGCACTCCTCCGAACCTCCACGACAATCCGATATTCCAAGAAGACGAGCCGGGGGAAACAACTCTCCTATCAGATGCAGCGAACCCCGACGTCTCTGAGGACGTCCACAACTCCCAAGATGAGACAAACTCGGAAACTGGGGGTACTGTTCCTTCTGAGTTCGAATCAGAAGAAGACATTCCCACATATCCCGATGACTTCTCACTACAGGGGTATGATTCGGAGGGCGCTTCCTCCACCGCTCCGTCCATCTCTCCTCATGTAAAGACGGTGTTCATGACGGATAGCAGCCAAGGGGGTTCCAGTGATCGCCAACGCATCGACACTCTGGAAGCCATACTGCTTACCTTGGTCAAGTCTGTGGACGAGATCAAAGCGGCCCTTCCAACTCTGCAAGGAGGGACGCCTGGCCAAACAAGCACGGGTCCCGTGGTCAATACGGACTCGAATCCAGGTAACAATCCTCCTGAAGTAACGACCCCCACCGCTGTGGAAGAGGCCCGAGAAGCGAGAAGAGAGGTCCAGGAGCTCCGAGCCATGTTTTACGCTCGAGAAAACTCTCAAGACCTCAGAATACGGCAACCGTACCCTGCTGCCTGGAGGGATGTTCCATTCCCGCCAAGATATAAGCCGTTCAACATCAGCCCGTCAACGGCAAGTTCCTCAAGAAGTACTATGTCTAAACGACACCTTCCAACTATCTCTCGGATTGTGAGTCATATACCCGCAGGTATCGCGAAACTTACACTTCGACTTCAAATCTCTCGGACTATGAGTCATGTACCCCCTGGTACCGCTGAACTCACATCCTGACTACAAATTTCTAAGATCGGTGAGTTACGTACCCGCTGGTACCACTGAACTCGCGTTTCGCCTACAAATCTGCCAAGGTGATGAGTTACGTACCCGCTGGTACCGCTGAACTCGCGTCCTGACTACAAATATACCAAAGTGATGAGTCATGTACTCTCTCGTACCGCTGAACTCACATCCCGATGACAAATTTCCAAGATGATGAGTTATGTACCCTGGTACCGCTGAACTCACATCCCGATGACAAATCTTCCGAAGCAATGAGTTACGTACCCGCCGGTACCGCTAAACTCATATTCTCCAAACACCAGATTATTGAGTTATGTACCCTCCGGTTCTACTGAACTCATATTCTCTAAATTCCATATTATTGAGTTATGTACCTTTCGGTACCGCTGAACTCATAATCCCAGATCGCTGAGTTATGTATCCGCCAGTACCGCTGAACTCCTTTTTTAGACTATTGAGTCATGTACCCGCCAGTACCGCTGAACTCATATCACATTTCCCAGATTGCTGAGTTACGTACCTGCTGGTACCGCTGAACTCATATTCCAACATTCCAGATTATCGAGTTATGTACCCGCTGGTGCCGCTAAACTCACATCTACAACATTCCAGATTATCGAGTTATGTACCCGCTGGTGCCGCTGAATTCACATCCACAACATCCCAGATCACTGAGTCATATACCCGCTGGTGCCGCTGAACTCACATCCATGACATTCCAGATTATCGAGTTATGTACCCGATGGTGCCGCTGAACTCACACTCCAACTCCCTCAGATTATCGAGTCATGTAACCGCAGGTGCCTCTGAACTCACATTCCAGTCACTCTTTCAGATAGTAAGTCATGTATGACCATACCTCTGAACTTTCTTTCTGGAAGAGATCCTCCCTCATGATCTACTACCCGCACTCCCAGTGCACAAAAAGGGTAATCGATCCACAAATTTCCAAAACGGCCATGTCCTCATTACCTCTGAGTCGTTTTACTTCCGCCAAAAACAAATCACCCCTTTACATAGAACTTCCATGTCCTCATTACCTCTGAGTCGTTCTATGTACCCTCCTTCATTGAGCCTACTCCTGCCATGTCCTCATTACCTCTGAGTGGGAAGGCTCCGTCGAAGAAACCCTCATATTTGCCATGTCCTCATTACCTCTGAGTAAATATGTTGGTCCTCCCTCGACTTATTATCTGTACTAAAAAACAAAAATCCCAGGGTATGCCAAGGATAATAGGTCCACAAATATCCCCCGTTGAGTCCACTCCTGCCATATCCTCATTACCTCTGAGTAGGAAGACTCCGCGGTAAAACCCTCATGCTTGACATGTCCTCATTACCTCTGAGTAAGTATGTTGGTTCTCTCTCGTCTTATTATTCGTACCCTAAACCAGGGTACGCCAAGGGTAATAGGTCCATAAATGTCCTCTGTTGACCACAAATATCCTCCGTTGAGTCCACTCCTGCCATGTCTTCATTACATCTGAGTAGGAAGACTCCGCGGTAAAACCCTCATGCTTATCATGTCCTTATTACCTCTGAGTAAGTATATTGGTTCCCTTTCATCCTATTATCCGTATCCTGAACCAGGGTACGCCAAGGGTAATAGGCCCACAAATGTCCTTTGTTGACCACAAATATTCTCCGTTGAGTCCACTCCTGCCATGTCCTTATTACCTCTGAGTAGGAAGACTCCACGGTAAAACCCCTATACTTGCCATGTCCTCATTACCTCTGAGTAAGTATGTTGGTTTTCTCTCTCGTCTTATTATCCGTATCCTGAACCAGGGTACGCCAAGGATAATAGGCCCACAAATGTCTCCCGACGACCACAAATGTCCTCTGTTGACCACAAATGTCCGCAGTTGACCACGAATGCTGTACTAAGTTTTCTAGTACATGCCACTCTTTTATCATCATGTCTTGGGAGCCCAGCTGCTCCCTGGCATTCTTTCAAAAACCTATTACATCCATATCTTTCCTCATTATCACATGCTTTTGGAGCCCAGCTGTTCCATAGCATTCTTTCACCCAATACATAGAACTTCCACGTTGATAGCACTTCTGAGTTGTTCTGTGTATCCTTATTAGGCCCACTCCTACCACGTCTTTGTTACCTCTGAGTAGGAAGGCTCTACCATTAACCCCATATTTACCATGTTCTCACCACCTCTGAGTAAATATGATGGTTCCCTCTCTCAACTTATTATCCATACCTAAAACCAAGGTACGCCAAGGATGATAAGTCCACACAAAATCCCCAGCGGAAGTATCCAAACCTATCACATCCATGCTACCTCTGATAGGATCTTCACACCAAAACAACTCTACTTTCCATGCTTCTTATTCAAAGTATTCCAAATTTTCAATTTGAAAACTTTGAAGGGGGTCTTGTAGAAGCATGGAAAATATTACTTTTAGTCCCACATCGAAAAGGAGAAAAAGAAAGGGCTCACTCCATTCTATAAATATAGCCCCCTTTCCTCCTTCGAAAAGGGCACCAACTTCTCTTCCCTCCTTCCAACTTGGACTCTTCCTACTACGCACCTTCGGGTGCTAAGTCGAAGAAGTCTAGGGCAGCGCGGGCTCGTCGAGCTCAGTTAGCTGTCCCAACCTCTGACCATCAGAGCGCCCCGCTAACTGTTAAAACGGGCCTCTGATGGAAAGTTGTAACCTACGCACTCGTGTGTTCGGGATACCCGGGCCCACAAAACGAGTACAAAGGTTGACTGAGATGTCCTTGACTTGCGAGATGGGATCCTTCACAAAGCGCAAGAAAAGAAGGGGATTCTCTATGCCGTTCGAATCCAACATGGAGCTTCATGCGGCTCAAAATCCAGAAAGCTTCATGCGGCCCAAAAGCAGCAGGGGGCCTTAGGCGGCCCAAAATCAACATGGAAGCCCATGCGGCTCAGCCAGAAGGAGCCTCATGCGGCTCAAAAACTCATGTGGACCGAAAGTCTTCTGGAGCCTCATACGGCTCGAATAAGCTCTATGCGGTTAGGACTCCGGTCATGACGACTCTTCATGCGGCTCGAGTACGAAGACTCTCATGCGGCTCGAAGTATGGAGACGCTCATGCGGCTCGGTCGTGACGACTCTTCATGCGGCTCGGTCATGACGACGCTCATGCGGCTCGAGTATAAAGACTCTCATGCGGCTCGAGTATGGAGACGCTCATGCGGCTCGATCGTGATGAATCTTCATGCGGCTCGGTCATGACGATGCTCATGCGGCTCGAGTATGAAGACTCTCATGCAGCTCGGTCATGACGACTCTCATGCGGTTCGGGTATGGAGACTCTCATGCGGTTCGGGCACGACGACTCTCATGCGGTTTGAGTGTGACGACTTTCATGTGGCTCATGAGTACAACAGTTGGGACACGTGGCTGGACACGTGTCAAAAGCCGATCATATCTCAATAATTCAGATCTACTGCAATCAAAGTAATCTCTAGATTGGGTCGAATCCCAATAATCATAACAAACAGTGGGGACACGTGGCAGAGAATGATTCAGATTTATTCATTCAGATTTGCAAACGTCAACAAATCATCATGATGCAGATTTGTTGCAATCAGCATTAATTATTCATTGGATTCGGCACAATCTACATTAATGACCCAGATTCAACACATTCAAGATTAATGGCCCAGATTGATTAATCATGAGGCCGTCAACTTTTGAGAGGGGGCAATCATTGCAAACCCTAGTGAGGCCCCCCATTCTTATAAATAGCAAGGTGCCATTCTCTTGCGAAGATATACAGAGACAGATATATATACAGAGACACACACACAGAGAGACATAGGCACAGATACATACAGAAAGGAGCACTTTTCGAGATCAGAGAGAGCACCAGAATACTTGGAGAGAGAGAGCAGAGAGAGAGCAAAGAGAGCATTTCTTCAATGCCGAGCAATCTTTTGGAGCCAAGGCTGCATACCGATCGTCCAAGGAGTAAGGCAGAGCGGCCGTCGCTTTCCCGAGCCTCTACCGTCACCCCCCAGAATCTAAAATAAACAATTGTACTTAGACTGCTGTACCTAGGCTTTCGTCCCTTGGCTTTCTTTGTGCAAGCGAGTTTGTAACGTGAAGTAAAAGTCCAGTCCTCTGATAATTGTTCTGCTCTTTTATATTTCATGGCAAACAAGCATTGCAAGATCTGACCTTTCTGCCTTTGGTCTTGACGGGCTGACGTTAGGCAGGTCTGATTAAGTCGTCAGTGATGTCAGGGTGTACCCACATGACTTTTCCTCGAGGCATTTTAACTGGCACCAACCCTGAGGCTTGAGCGGTCGGGAGGTTAACAACCTCTATAGTTGATTTTGGAATCAGGATGACTTCGTCTTGCGCCTCTGTAGGTGGAAACCTGCCGAACTGGAGAGCCACCATATTGGTGGAGACCACCTTCTCCTCAAAGTCCAATGATAGCACATTTGCGTCGACTAATCACTGTAGGTGATTCTTGAGGATGTAGCAGTCCTTAGTCGGGTGATGGACATACCGATGGTAATGGCAGTATTTAGGATCATCCACCCTGTCCACTTCTTCGGGGCGTCTATGTAACCTCCTTAAACCGAATTCTAAAAATTTCCCAAATTTTTAAAAATTTTATTTTTTTTAAATCTTCCTGAATCATCGAATCACCAATTTTAATTTTATAATTGTCTATATGATATATATTTTTTCGATCGCGATATGTTATGGAATTTTGTTATTGGGTTATTGGCTTTACGAAATAGTTATTTAAGATTCCATAGTTTTGGGCTTATATAGCCTAGTAAATAAAATTAGATATTTAGAACTTCTTATGGGCTCCAACCCATTAAACAAAATTTATATGGATCGGGATTTATATATATATACTACTTTAAAAATTTGTATAACTTAGATTTATATAATAACCCTCGAGCCTATATGATAATTTGGATTTTAACAAATTTATGACCTAAAGGCCTAATGAATAATAATAATTATGTTTACAAAATTTATTTTTGTATTTGAGATTGAACTCATGAATTCTTCTAGAATGTACGTTGTTTTGGGCTATGACTAATTTTATACGAAAGTATTTCGGATTTGTTATTTGATTTAACTATGAAGGGATTTTCTTGGATTTGGTTCTCGTTGGGCTATTGGCCCAATTAATGGAAGATATTTTGGGAGAGATTCTTGGAAGCTTCCTCTCACATGCTTGGGAGCATGCCTTTACTATTATTTAATGGGGACTCCCATTACTTATTCACAAATTCCAATGCATCCCAAAGTGTATCGTCTCTATGTCCATTCCATTTTATTCCACTATTTTACATTTATATTCACAAATTTTCTATGTCCACATGTCGGACACGTTCCACAATATCAAATCATTATGTCGTGTCGACAAGCCAACACAACACCCGTTACCCGATCTCTGGCTGAACACACACCCAACCTCAGCCCCGGCCAACCCCGACGCAGTAGCTAGATCTGGCTGTGCTGGCCAGATCCAGAGCAGCACCGCCACCAACATTCCTCCTCTCTCCTCTCTCAGCTAGCCGTCCTGGCTCTCCGCAACTACCCTTTCTCTGTACGGCATCCCTCGCCGAGCCATCCTGGCCATCTCCCCTCACTATCATTTTTTCCATCGACGACCACCAGATCTGGCCGAGCCAGATTTGGAACACCCCACCATCCTCGTCATGCCTCACCGCCAACATATCCACCACAGAAAGTAAAGGGAGAGGAAACCTAAATCTTACCTCTGTCCTGTGCTCGGCCGACTCCAGCTACAACCGCCAACCTTCCTCCCTACATCAGTTCCATCATACCCAACAACCACCACCATCAATGACCCCCGTCGGATCCCGACCACCAAACCACCATGTCCCGACCCCCTCCACCGGTTCCCAACCGACTACGAGAACAACTGCCAACACACCGTCGCTTCTGTCCAACCTCGGCCATCCCACGCCTCACATATCACCAACCCACCGCCTCTTTCTCTACTGGACTACGGCCGTCGTCTGAGCCTTCACTCCCAGATCCGCCCCAGCTCCTCCTTGTCGATGTCTCCAGCAGGCCAGCGTGTCGATCGCCGATGAACTCTACGACCCTGATCTCCGTGCATACCATACCAAAGCAAGGTGAGTGTCGCCGTTTTCTCTTTCTCTCCCTCTCCTCTTTGGTTCCCTTCCCTTCCTACTTATTTTCTTCTCTTCAGCTCAAATGTCTCTCTCCTCTGAGAGAGAGCAATGCTTGGGGGTAAAGCAGAGGATTGGGCCAAGCCTAATCCAGTGGGTTAACAAAGAAGGAAAAAGTGTTTGAATGAGAAATTTTAGGTCTTAGTTATTTGGGCTGTGAGCCCAATACAATTTTCGAGTAAAATTTGTCTTAGGCATTATTAGAATAATTACTTTGGGCCTGGGTATATGGGCCCTAATAAATTTAAATTTTAGACATATATATATATTTATTACACTGTTTTGGGGCTAATTAGTAATTTAATACTACGGGCTTTTAAATATGAATGTTGCCAAATCTATTCTCTTAAAATAAGTTATCTGTAAATCTATACGAATTTTTCTAAAAGGGTAAATATACACTAATATATAGTTTCCAAGGGATTTCGTGTAAATGATATGACCATTAAATATATATATATATATATATATATATATAAAATATATATATATATATATATATATATATATATATATATATATATATATATATATATATATATATATATATATTTTATATATATATTTTATATATATATATATATATATATATTTTTTTTATATAAAAAATATATATTTTATATATAAAATATATATATTTTATATATATATATATATATATATATATATATATATATATATATATATATATATTTTATATATATATATATATATATATATATATATATATAAATATATATAAATATATATATATATATATATATATATATATATATATATATATATATATATATATATATATATATATATATATATATATATATAAAATATATATATATAATATATATATATATATTTTTTTTTTATATAAAAAATATATATTTTATATATAAAATATATA
Organism: Iris pallida; assembly: GCA_029216955.1. Taxonomy (NCBI): domain Eukaryota; kingdom Viridiplantae; phylum Streptophyta; class Magnoliopsida; order Asparagales; family Iridaceae; genus Iris; species Iris pallida. The sequence continues at coordinate 13,809,711 of JANAVB010015000.1, forward strand.
TATTTTATATATATTTTATATATAAAAAATATATATATATATATATATATATATATTTTATATATATATATATATATATATATATATATATAAATATATATATAAATATATATAAAAATATATATATATATATATATATATATATATATATATATATATATTTTTATATATATATTTATATATATATATATATATATATATATATATATATATATATATTCTTGGCCATGTGATTAATCTCCTAACCAAATTCCTTTAAATCCCGTCATGAACATGACTAATATAGTCATTTTATATTCTGTGATCATGGACCTCTATCTCATTTCAAAAATTGTGCCAACTCTAACTCTGGACCTCTATATACCAATCAGGGCTTTAGGACTATTCTTGACCCAAATGGAACTGCTCGTATCGTTACTTGGGACCATCTCGTGGAGCATAGCATCGTATCTATTCCGTGTCGATACGTTCATGTCGTGCACGTCGACTCTAACTAAATTAAGACGAGTACATTCTCGAATAATTTTCCGTTTATGTTATTTTCTATGTTTCCTGTATTCAGTATAGATATCCTTGACTTCTTGACACGTTGGTCACACGGATTGGTATCGTCTGGATCCCGTCATGAGATGTTATTCTTTGTACGTCTTGGTATATCTTGTGCATTGTGTAGACACGATTCTTGCGAAGGCTCGCAACCTCCTCAGAGAATTCGTGTCGTAACATACCATGGTTGGATCCACTGTACCAGTTGGGGGCGGGGAGTATTAGTGTAGATGTGTAGTCAATATCCTCTTTAGAAAAGTATTATTTTTTGTGAGTGTTAATCATACAACCCACGTGTGATTAACCAGGCCATAAAATCTTGTGCAAGTTTCCAAGCCGGTGACATGTCGAAGCTAGTACTTACTCACATAGTTAGTATAGATTCTTAACTCTTGTACATGATATAACCTGCTTTACTCTTCCTTGCTCTAGTTTACAGTTTTACCATGCCATGCTACTTTCATGTACACTTTACTTATTCTCGTATATTCTCTTTATTTACTGTTACATAGTCTTTATCATTTACTGGAAACTGTTGTTAGTGATGTGCTCGTTCCAATCCTAATTGGATAACTATTTTTAGGTAATGTTATGCCCCATACTCTGGACTTTATGATGACAGATCTCGACGTTCTCTTGGATAGTGGGTTGACCTCTTGAGAGCTCTAGGCCATATTCTTTTCTGGATTTATGTCTAGTTCATCGAATATATCTTCGATACATTTCTTGATATGTTTTGATCATTTATTAGATTCTTTTGTTGTCTTTCCTTCATTTCTTTTTAGCTGTATGTGATTTGAGTACATGATATTTTAGTGGATCATAGAACTTTTTAGATATTTTGCTGGGTACTTGACAGCGTTCTACCGACGATACTGCGGCGTAGGCTGGGTGTGGCCTACGTACTCGTGCCCAAATATCCAGTGTGGGTCATGACAGTCTGGAAGGTAGGAGTGTAAATTTCTCACCCTCGAGTAGGACTTGAGTAATTGTAGGGAATCTTCGTCCTTGAACGAATAGTTCCCTTTTTTGATCGGAGGTCTTTTCAGTTTCTGAACAGGAGCTGTACCCCGATTGATGCTTGCGGTCATAATTTGTTTTGCCTTAGACTCCCGCTCATTGTTATTGGGTGCTTCGATAGGCCTCATGCCCCTCTCATTAGAAAGGCCCATTTCCAATAAGTGGGCCTCTTTAGCCTTTCGCTCGGCATCTTCGGCGTTGATGATGAATGCCGCCCAATCTGCATGGTCGAAGGAGCCGGTCCACAGTCTCATCAAAGGGACAAGCCGTTCCGACAAGTGTCGATCAAGATTGCTTCGGAAACCCCTGGCTGCAGTCTTAGCGCGGCTTGTCGAAACCTCTCTATGTAAACTCGGACAGATTTCTTGTCCTTCTGAGTGTATCCATCAAAGTGGACATTGATATATCCATCCCTAGCTTATATAATCCAGACAAGAACAGATCCTGAAGGTCGTCAAAGGTCGACACAGAGTTGTCTTGGAGACTACAAAACCACTCGTAGGCAACTCCTCTCAAGGCACCGACGAACAGTTTAGCAAGGAAGGATCATCCCTCGGCAAGTGCCCCGTTATAGCACTAAAATGATTGAGATGCTGACGAGGGAATCCTTCCTATCAAAAGGAATGATAGTCACCGGCTTGAATTTGAAAGGATAAATCACCCTAATTCATTCGACTGGAAAGGGTTAGTTGAGTCCCAGCTTTCGTCGAGTCTCTTATCTATCTCTGGCGTCAGCTCTGGCTTGAAGCTCTCGGATGGCTTCGTGGACCTCTCTCGATACTGCTGGCTCGGATGCTTGTGGTAGGGTATAATCACTGGCCGTAGGAGGTAATACTACGTCATAACTCATAGTTGGAAGATTTGGGGCATTGGACTCCCTATTATTCCCTGGCTCTGGGGCTTGCACTAGTGGTTGGGATGAAGTTTGAGCTACTTTCAGCTCTGTGATAGTCTTTGTCAGAAGTGCCAAGCTAGCATTCATTGTCTGCATCATTTCTTTGACCATTTCGGAACGTCGGCTGTCCTGAGACCTCTGTTCATCACTCGTCATGTATGACGACATAACACGAGTGTGAACTAACTGTTCGCTCTCCGTTCCTGATTTCATGCCTCACTGTCAGCAGTGTAGACGATCATCTGGAAGAAGTTACCATGGTCGAGGTTCAGAGTGTCATTGGTTTTTGAGTTTTCAGCAACATATTGAGAATGGGTATCTCCGGCCTTTCTTTCCTCAGTTTCATAGGAATTACTGTCCCTCTAAAACATCGGATTGTGGTGCATGACTGGAAGTCGGCTACCCCTAGTTTATTGGGTACGCAAGGGAAGGGCACCACCAGCTATATCAGTATTTGATATAGAACACTGGCCACCCCCAGGCTTTAATGCTTTGGACTTGGAGTGGGTGCTCTAGAACACCCCAGTATTGGGCACAACTAACTTGCAGTTCTTGGGTTATTTTCTGAGTATGTCGGTTGAAGATTTGAGGTTCTTTTCAGTCAAAGGAGAACCCATTGCAGCATGGCATGAGGCAAAGAGTGGTTCTGCTTCGTCGTCTGATTGCATACGCTCACCGAGACAACATCGGGCGGATAAAGCAGGTTGGAGCCGTTGAAACATGGACTGCCTTTCTAGGACTGCTATGGATTTCGTACAGCAGCAGTTGACAACTATACTAGCGCACGTATGTACACCCAAAGGGGTTTCCTACTTAGTATTTGTCATAGTTCCCTCCATTTTGCATTTGTCACTGATCACATGATGCAGGTCGTGGGAATGGAGTTTCACTTTTACGCCTCCTCAGGTAGACCAAGTGATGCGACATGTAAGTGTATGTACCCCCAGACCCAGTTCCTGTGCCTGCGGCACATCTGGGTACTTGAGAGACTCTGTTGTTTGATCCAACCTTGGCGTAGAGGCACGCGAACGAGATCTATAGAGCTTCTCATCAGGCACACGTGTCACAACTAGATGCGCGTGTCTTGGCTTTCATCTTGATGTCAGACTCGCCATGTGCTACACCTTCTTCTAGGGCCACTTCACATGCTCGAGGTCTGCTGTTGTCCAAGGTTCTGAGTTTGCCCAGGATTAGATGCCTCCCACGCCTATTTGTAGGTGCACGTTTCCTCCGTAAATTAAACTTCTCTGAGTCACGCACCTGGGGAAGTACAGAGAACGAAGTCATCGGCGCGCCAGGTGAGAGTTGTACTGGCGCGTGTTGCTCCTCTTCGGCAGGTTGTGGATAAGTTATACGAGTTTTAGGCACCCACGTTTTCTTCATTTTCTTAGACTTTAACAGTCTAGGAGAAGAGCCTGCACTATCCCCCAAGAGCATTTCCTCAAATACTGACTGGTCGAACTTGACGACCAATATCTGTGTAGTGATTTCGAGCATAGTCGTATCAGATTGAATCACAGTCTTCTCTTTAAATAAGAAGGACATCCCCAGCAGAGTCATCATCTTGTTCGACATTGCTTCGTGAGCTTGAGAATAGGCTGCTGTGAAGACTATGAACTATAATGCAAAAAGGAACTCCTAAACAGGAATCCATAATCGTACTTTGTTTTTGATCTGGGTTGTGACGAAGGAGGATTGCTTCTTTACTCTGTTGGCGATCTGACCGTGAGAAAGAGCTGTCGGGCTTAGTTTCACTGACTAAGGGGAAACGGCGAAGGCTCTCTCTCTGGAATGCTCGAAACTCTTGAAGAATCAGGAACCAGGAGGAATCGAGCGCTTCAAATAGAGGAGTACCCCTCCTATTTATAGTTGAAAGAGAGGGTAGCACACGTGCCTATGAGTAGGCAGGCGTAAGCCTTCAAATTGCCACGTGGTGCCCCCTAAACAGGGGTTCGTTGCATCCAGGCGCATACTTCACTAGTAAAAAGACCATAGCTGATTGCCACATAGTAGATATGATGTTAGAAAGGATCACGAAAATGCTTTAAACTCGTTCCTTGGCGTGACTAGGCATTAAACATGTGGTACGTGCCTAAGTCATACACGCGCCTAGGAATCACTGTCCTAGGTGGCATGTAGGATGTAGGTGCGGGGTAGAAGCACATGCGCTTGGGGAGGCTCGGGGCGACATACGCCTGTTTACACTATTCCGAAGGGGAATAAACCTTGACTTCTTAGTTCATTGCTTGCACGAGAATTGAAACATCGTTCGGCGGTCTCGAGAGAGCTATGCTCATTAAATACAGTCTTGGGAAGAGTAACCGATAAGTATAGGTGGGGAGCGCGATGAATCAGGTGCGCCCATGGAAGTGAGACACGAGGAGAAGGGGGCACACCTTCGACTCTTGTGTCATGGCCGTCTTTGGCAATGTAGTCAAGGTATTTGATTTAACGTCTCAAAAAGGAGTTCAACTCATTAATGTAGTATGGAGGGAAGTGACAAATAGGGTGCAGGAGTTAGGCGCACCTATGGAGTTGAGACGTGAGTGGGGGCGCACCCTTGGAGGGGTGTGAGTGGCCCGAAACATAGAGATCAGGGTGTCTCTTTATGACGCCATGATGCTCGATTTTAGGCGTGTATAGCCTATTTGCTAGGCTGGTGCTAGAGTAAGGCACGAGGCACACTTTGCTCTTTTGGGGCGTACGACCCATGCGCCTACAGGGATGGACGATTCTTGTCACATTTCTAGAGTAGCCTTCAGTCGGCTATGGGGAGTAAGTTAAAATTTATCGCTGCTTATCAACCCAAAACTGATGGTAAAACAAAACGAGTGAATCAGATTCTCGAAGACATGTTACAACTCTATACAACAGACTTGAAGTCAAGCTGGGATGTTCATCTACCTCAAGAAGAATTTGCATACAATAGTAGCTACCAGTCCAGCATTCAGATGACGTCGTATAAAGCTTTGTATGGACAGAAGTGCAGATCACCCATTTAGTGGGATGAAGTCGGGGAGCGAAAGATTTTTTGTCCGGAGCTGGTGGAGCAGACCATGCTGAAGGTTAAGTAATAAGGGTAAGACTGAAGGTGGTGCATAGTCGACAGAAAAGCTATGCGAACACCTATCGATGCCCTCTAATTTATGATGGAGATCACTTGTTTCTAAAGGTAACGACGATTGGAGGAGTCCTAGATTTAGAGCAAAAGACAAATTGAGTCCAAGATTTGTCGGTCCTTTTGAAATACTCAAAAGAGTCGCCCCAATAGCTTACCAGATTGTATTACTGTCAGCACTATCGAATGTGTACGGTATATTCCCTGTCTCACAACTACGAAATTATGTGTACGATCTAAGCCATGTGGTAGATTTTGGTCAGCTAAAGCTAAAAAAACTTATTGTGCATGGAAGAACATGTGCATATCTTGGAGCATAAGGATAAATTGCTTCAGAGTCATGTGATCCCGCTCGTTAGCGTACTCTGGAGGAACCATTCGGTCGAGGAGTTGACCTAGGAACTTGAGTCTGAGATGAAAAAAAGTTCCCTTTATTATTTTTGTAGAGGTAGGTTTTATTTTTAAGTTTCGATGATGAAACTTTTTTTAGTTGGTTATAATGTAGTACCCCATCCCAACATCGTACCCCGTTCCTCGTTGTGACGCAAAGAGTATGGTTAAGGAACGTTGTCGCTATCGATTAGAATCAAGATTATTTCTTCGTTATGGATCGACTTCTTCGAATCAAGTCTCATATTTAGCGGATTGTGTTTCGAGAAAAGACACTGCAGCTGAGTCGGAAGAGACCTCCCCCAGCTCTATTTTTATGCTACAAATGCCTCTTTGCATTGGTTTTCTTGAATGCATTTTCGAAAATATTTTTGATGGATTTTATTGCTTATATTCTTTGGACTTCGTACTTTATATCAAATCCTACGAGAAAATATGAGAGTATTGATCGTTTGCTTATGCGATTGCAAGTAATCGTGTAGGCGATGCCTAGATTAGAAGACTCTTTCTCTCGTCTCATTCGATCAACTTTAAGTGGCTTGACCTTTCACTTCTTGACCCTCTTATTCTCCAATAAAACAACGATATTGATAACATGAATGCTAGATATAGAGGCGTAGACATAATATTGCATGCTTGTTTTCATATAACTATAAATAGTAGAACTGTTACATGTTTACTTACATAAAACTGCTATAGAATTGCTATGCCATGAACCTGATACATGCTTACTTATGTTATGCATGTTATAGAACTGTGTTAGGCATAGAATGAATCAAAATATGAAATGTTGCAACGATAATATGGAACGTGCCTTGATTAACTAATTAGTCTAGTACCATCACTGACAACTTGTGCACAACGGCGATATTTTTTTCAGACGGTATCCTAGGGCCACAGGACCGATTCGGCCAATGAGGAAACACGATAGTATGCTAAATACATGTTATGGATATTCGAGGGCTTTCAACGGGACTCGCTACCCACACTGAAGAACCCCAATCTAAACCAAGATATATGTCTAAGATGGCTTGTCATGCCAATGACCTCCATAAAACACATTGTTTTAGTTAATGATATCAAACTGACAGGAAAGAACATGGTAAGTTTATATTGTAACAGCATGCTCCGTTGACTCTGCATCAGTCCAGCGAAAATGGCTCAGCTCTCCCCGATCCAAGGTGTTTTGAAATATTTTGGTTGTATAAAGGGAATGTAACGTATGTAACGACTATCTCATCATCGTTCGTGTTTGAGTTAGTTTTTAAGCCCGCATGACAACCCTTGTAATCAAGTCATCTACTATGATGTTTATTATCAATGAAGCAAACTTTCTATCTGTGTAATGCGTTATTCAATTTACCATGTTTACTCTGTTTTAGTTTGTTGTGTTTCAGACAACCTTATGATTGTGTCTTGTGCGAGCGCAACTTATGCTCGTACGGCATGTCCCAGGGACGACTATCGATTCTACGTAATCGGGGTGTGACATGAGAGCTCTGATACCAAACGATAGTATCAAAACAAACGAACTTCGCTCTAATACCAGATGTTGGGATCAAACAAGCCCCACAAGTGCTCCGATACCGCGAGTCTGAAACGTGATCGCAGTAAAAAGTTAGGCCAACTGTAATGCCTGTGTTCGTATTGCGTATTTTTGGAAATACGTGTACGTATTTTATCTTGTGTTGCATCTCCTTGGCCATGGTTCATCTTGGTTCGGGTTGGCTTGGTTCGGTTTTGGGGTTACTTTTGGTTCATCATGACCCAAAGGAAAACCCCCTACCTACCACCACTTACCCCCATTTATATCCCAACCACCTTTCTCTCTCCTCATAACTCAGCATTTATTCTTCTTCTTCTTCCTCCACCCAGCATAGAGCTCCACTTAACCCTACCGGCAAGTGCAACTTGCTTCATGGAGGAACTCACATTTTATTGTTTCATTTTCTTCTCCATACGATTCTAAGTCCCTTTAGTACTTAGTGTTTTCAAATTCCATGGCTCACTTCATGCAAATCTATGTTTATTTCCTTTTCGGATTTCTTAGTTTTGATCTACTACAATGGCTTGTTTTCGAAAACTAAGAGTTCCATGGAGTAGGCCTCATGATTTTACACAAGTTTGGTCTTGGGATGGCCGAATTTCACCAAGTCCTGGCCGAGATGGAGTTTTACGCCCACGCATTGCGTGCCAGCGTATTCCTCAGCTTTTACGCCTACGTCTTAATGTGTTAGCGTAGTTCCCTTTTATGCACATGCATCGCGTGACAAGCGTACCACATTTTACGCTGCTTGAATTTTACGCTCGGGGCTTACCCGCTAGCGTAAAATCGAGCTAGCGTAATATCGAGCTCTGCTTTACGCTGAACTGATTTTACGCTCGGGACTCTCCCACCAGCGTAAAATCCTGCTAGCGTGAAGCCTTGCCAGCGTAAACCCTTGACCCGAGCCAACCCTTGCTAGCGTAAAAGTTATGCTCAAGTGTTCCTCGTATGGAATCTCAATTGCAGAGAGTTTTACGAACGTACAATCCGACTAGCGTAAAAACCCCTTCCGCATGCACCTTGCTAGCGTAAAGCTATTCTACCTTGCTCTTGCCCGCGTAGTGCTGTTTACGCTCGGGTTTAATTGGCCTAGCGTAGTAGTACACGCGTAAACTTGGGTCCCTATGGTGTACACCTTTACCCCTATTGTATATTTTTGATTGGCATGATTGAAATGACTATTGTACTTGACGTGGTGTGACAAGAATTGACATGGCAAGGCACGACAGTAACATGACATGATAGCGGCCCATCGTGGCGCACTCCTGACAAGTATACCTGACATAATTTTCTCGAATAGCTGTTGCGGCGGCTCCATGACATGACATAACATGACCTGACAAGAATGAACAACCTGGACATCGTGGGCGATTGTGCTTGTACAAATAAACCAGTATTGTCTTGCATCATATCTAGGATAGGGACCCCTGAGTACCACGGTCAGGGGTACCTACTAAAATGGACTAAGGTTAATAACTAGATTTACACAGTAGTCATAAAGAGATTTCCCAGCTACAGGCAATCCCGTTACCTGGGCGCTCCTGGGATATATAGCCTGCCATCAAGTAGGGCACATTTCCAGCATACTGTTATGTGTTGCACCCTTCAAGCTACTTAAGGGTACATGCATTTTCTGGACGATGTACCCACCTGAATTCAACCCTAATCTTTCGACCTGGGTAACCTGGATGGTCTGCAGGGCTTGTGGCTGTGGAATAATCTCACTGCATCTTGTTAGTAATTAGGCTTGTGACAACCCTAGTAAGTTAAAGTATCAAGCCGTAATTCTTGCTTGGCCGTGAAATGATTGGATGGAGTCTAACCAGTCTAGTCTTGCCCTGATCCTGTTCCAGATTACTACATGACCAGAATGCATGTATTTGTTTTATCGATAAATGGTGAGAATTCCAAGTTCTGTTCAGACGAAGGGTTACAACCCCGGTCCTTGTTTGGTTTACGGGTTGTAACCTGGCTATCTGAATAGTCCCATGGTTATCTCATCGTATATCACCCTGTTATGCTTTTCTTAAACTCTTGTCTTATTTATTACCTTATTGTTATCGTATGCTAATTGCTGGTTTTAGTTCCTAAGTGAAGCCTCCTTTATGGCACTTGCTCTTTCTGGGGTCTGACCCAGCTGGTTTTATATGGCCAGATTTTGGAGCAGCTCCAGAAGATCTATCGACCTTCCAGCCAGATGGTGGCCACTAGATGGAACCCTGGCAACAAGTGAGTTTATTCTTGATCTCCCACTTTATTGTAAAAATATTCTTTTGAGGTGGTTAGCCGACGAGCACCTGTTTAGCTCGATTGCACTTTACTTACTGTCTGTCTACGGGCTGTAACATGATTGACAGATCCTAGGATTGATCATGTATGACTAAACTCTTGCTAGTCCTAACATTTGTAAAGACTAGCTTCATGATCAGCTGAATATGTAATATTTGGGACGCCTTATTATTGTATATTTAATGATCATACATCTTGAGACTTGTACCTACTTGCTTGTGATTGAGACACTAGGCTTGTTCATGACCATAGGAGACTGTTAGCTTGTAGTAAACCCTCATGTATCTAGACAGCCATAACCGTATAGCGAGATGGATCCCATTTCATATACGTAGCTGGCTATGTCTGCCCCCGCTCTCCAGTATTCTGGTTCTGGGGCGTGATATGGTTTAAGTGGTGGCCCATGCAGGTCTTGTAAATCAAGATATGTGAGGGTTTACCGAATAGATGTCTCAATCAGTATTCGCCCTTGATCTCTGCTCGTATCTTCTGAATCGCTGGATACTTGTCCTGATCACATGCTTGTAATCGTTGATCTGTCCTGGTCCTTCCTTATTGTTTCCTATGTCGTCTTCTCCAGCGGCATTGTTCATGGTCCTACCGATCAGCAAGGCAGAGCACCTCCCGTGGACTAGCAGCAACCTGGAGATCAAGCCCAGCACTCCGGAGTAGCCTCCAGAGTCGTGCCTATTGAAGGGAAGCCACCAGTTCAGCCTGCAGAGCCTGATGATGGCACTCTAGTGGGTCTCATCAGGTCATTGATAGCTTCCCAAGATCGACGAGGAGATGTCTTGCACCAAGCAGTGGCAGATGCTCTGACCAGAGGAGGTCATCAGGGTAACAGCGCTGCCAACAGCTTTAAGTGCTTGAACTCTGCCTTCTTTAGTGGTAGCGAAGATGCTATCGCAGCAGATGCTTGGCTTCAGGACACTGAGGTGATTCTCGAAGCAGCTAGGACTCCAGAGAACGAGAAGGTGGCCGTAGTGCGCCTGCAGTTGTTGGATCTTGCCCGTAGCTGGTGGACGACGCAGGCCGTTGGATTAGTGGCACCCATTGCTTGGGTAGTATTCAGAGAGAGATTCTAGACCAAGTATTTTAATGATGTAGCTCGGTACGATCTACAGACCAGGTTTACCAATCTGAAGCAGATGGACAGGACGGTCGATGGATATGCAACCGAGTTTTCGAGGCTTAGTCGGTTTGCTCCCACCTTGGTGGCAATCGAGTATGATAGAGCCCAGTGGTTCCAGTAGGGGCTTCACCTGGAGATTTTATTGACAGTAGAGCAGTTTGAGCATCAGATGTTTGATGCGGTCTTGAGAGCAGCCAGGAGGCATGAGTATACCTCCCAGAGGATTGTGGATAGGGCCGGAGGTCGGAAGAGATCTCACGGCCAGATGAATCAGTCTTCAGCACCAGCCCCGGCAGCCAGGGCTTTGACTATTGGAGCTCCGAGGCGAGCGGCCTCAGTGACGTCGATCCAGCATTCAACCCCGATGTACCCTCAGCAGCAGCAGCAGAAGCAGAAGCAGTCTTCCGCAGTGGGATATTCTCATTGTGGGAAGCCAGGTCATGTGGTAGCAGAGTGTCACAGGGCACAGGGATTGTGCCTGGCTTGTGGAGCACCGGATCATAGGGTTGGATCCTGCCCGAATAGGGGTGGTTCATCATCGTCCAACCTTTCTAGCTCTTCGGTAAGAGGACCAGCACCGGTCCAGCAGCAGCAGCAGTACCCATTGCCGAGGCCCTTGCCGCCTCAGACCCAAGTATTCCAGCAGCATGCGCAAGTCCAAGCCCAGAGTCAGAGCAGGCAGCGAAGATTTCAGCAGAGGGGACCAGCACCCCGAGGGCATGGTCAGGCTATGGTGATGACCGCAGAGGAAGAATTGGCACCAGGTAAGGTAGTAGCAGGTATAATTCTCGTCAACTCCCTTCCAGCTTCAGCTTTATTTGACTCTGGTGCCTCACATTCTTTTATGTCTGCACGATTCACGACACGGATAGGATTGGAGCCCGAGTCATTATCAGTAAGGCTCAATATACTTACTGGTAACGGACTTGTGGGAGTAGATAGAGTGTTTTCCTCGTGTCGGATCGTAGTTAGCGGTAGAGAATTCCCTGCTAGATTGATAGAGTTCCCGATGGCCGATTATGATGTGGTCTTAGGGATGGATTGGTTGAGGAACCAGTACGCTAGAATAGACTGCCATATCGGCAGAGTCATTTTCAGCATTCCAGGTAAGCCAGAGTTTTCCTTCTTTCGAGGCGAAGTTGAGCCCTCTCCTTCAGTGTTGCGGATGGTAGTAGCAGCAGTTCAGTTTCCTCGAGTAGTGGATGAGTTTCTAGATATTTTCCCTGAAGAGCTTCCAGGGATGCCGCCAGAGCGAGAGATCGAGTTCACCATCGACTTGATTCCAGGAACAGCCCCAGTATCAGAGAGAGTCTACAGGATGGCGCCGTCAGAGTTAGAGATATTGTACAAGATTATTGAAGAACTCAGAACCAAGGGATTCATTCGTGCTAGTGGATCGCCTTGGGGAGCCCCGATACTTCTTGTGAAAAAGAAGGATAGTACGTCCAGGTTATGTGTTGACTATCGTACCTTGAACTCAGTGACAATCAAGAACAGATACCCTCTCCCGATGATAGATGACTTGTTTGATCAACTCAAAGGGGCATCAGTATTTTCGAAGATCGACTTGCGGTCAGGGTATCATCAGATCAGGGTCAGAGAGCAGGACATCCCGAAGACAGCTTTTAGATCTAGATATGGGTATTAGAAGTTCCTTGTTATGCCCTTTGGAGCAACCAATGCGCCGGCAGTATTCATGGACCTCATGAATCGCATCTTCATGCCCTACTTGGATCAGTTTGTGATAGTGTTCCTAGACGATATCCTGGTTTACAGCAAGAGTGAAACGGAGCATGAGCAGCATCTCAGAGTTGTCCTCCAGATTCTCATGGAGCTCTAGTTGTATGCCAAGTTTAGTAAATGTGAGTTCTGGCTCGATCGCATTTCGTACTTGGGTCATATCATCACTCGAAGAGGAGTAGAGGTGGATCTCCAAAAGATTGTTGCTATTGAGTCATGGCCAGTGCCCAGCGCAATTGTAGAAGTTCGTAGTTTCCTTGGATTGGCCAGCTATTACCGGCAATTTATTTTAGATTTTGCTCGAATTTCAGCACCATTGACCCGGTTGACCTGCAAGGATGTGCCGTTTGCTTGGACAGCAGAGTGTCAGGATTCTTTTGAGAAGTTGAAGCGAGGCTTGATAACAGCTTCCATTCTCACGCTTCCAGATGGAACAGAAGGATTCTCAGTATACTGTGATGCTTCAGGCAGAGGCTTAGGATGTGTTCTAATGCAGCATGGAAAGGTAATAGCTTATGCATCACAACAACTTCGTGATCATGAGAGAAATTACCCAACCCATGACTTGGAGCTGGCAGCAGTAGTGTTTGCACTCAAATTGTGGAGGCACTACTTGTACGGAGATAGGGTAGAGATTTTCACCGACCACAAGAGCTTGAAGTATGTTTTCACCCAGAAGGATCTTAACATGCGTCAGAGGAGATGGCTAGAGCTACTTGTGGATTATGATGTCAACCTGCAGTATCATCCTGGGAAGGCCAACGTTGTAGCAGATGTATTGAGCAGGAGAGCCGGAGCTTATTTTCTAACTGCGCAACCAGAGCTGTTAGCAGATCTTCAGAAGATGGGTATAGAAGTTGTTCTCCCTTCTAGTGTGGCGTTGATGGCCAGTATGCAAGTTTAGTCCACTATAGTCGAGAGGATCCGGATGGCGCAGTCGACATAGTCCAAGTTTCAGCGACTCAGGACAGAGTGTGAGGCAGGACATAGACTAGAATTATGCATTCATGATGATGGTACACTTTGACATGGTAAGCGTCTTTGTGTATCCAGTGGAGATATCAGACAGGAGATCATGTCGGAAGCGCACAGTTCTCAGTATTCCATCCATCCTGACAGTACGAAGATGTACCGTGATATCCGTCAGCACTTTTGGTGGAATGGCATGAAGCGGGAGATAGCCCGATTTGTCTCTCGGTGTTTGGTCTGCCAGCAAGTCAAGGCTGAACATCAGAGGCCTGCAGGACTTCTTCAGCCCTTGCCGATTCCAGAATGGAAGTGGGAGCATATGACCATGGATTTCGTGACTGGATTACCTAGATTCCCAGCTGGTAGAGATGCTATTTGGGTTATAGTTGACCGGCTCACGAAGGTAGCTCACTTTCTCCCATTCAGAGTTGGTCAGTCGACGGCTCAGCTAGCAGAAATGTATCTCAGGCAGATCGTCAGATTACACGGGATGCCAGTCAGTATCACCTCGGACCGGGATTCTAGATTTACTTCGCACTTTTGGCATAGCCTGCAAGAGAGTTTGGGGACTCACCTCCAGTTCAGCTCAGCTTATCATCCGCAGACAGATGGTCAGTCGGAGCGTACGATCCAGACTCTTGAAGACATATTGCGATCCTGTACACTTGACTTCGGTAGTTCGTGGGAAGATCACCTGCACCTGGTGGAGTTCTCGTACAATAATAGTTTCCAAGCCAGTATCCAGATGGCACCGTTCGAGGCACTTTATGGCAGAAAGTGCAGATCCCCGCTAGCCTGGAATGATGTTGTAGAGAGACAGATGCTCGGTCCAGAAATGATTGCCCAGACAGTTGAGGTGGTCAGGAGGGTCAGAGATCATCTTCGAGTTGCCCAGGATCGCCAGCGTCATTGGGCCGATTCTCACCGGTGTCCTCTAGAGTTTTCGGTCGACGACCATGTATTCCTGAGGATTTTGCCTAACCGTGGCGTCATTCGTTTCGGCATACGGGGAAAGCTTAGTCCTAGGTATATAGGGTCGTTTGACATTCTAGAGCGAGTAGGAGATGTATCCTATCGTCTCGCTCTTCCACCGTCGCTAAGCGAGGTGCATGACGTATTCCATGTATCCCAATTACGACGGTATATCCCGGACCCGAGCCACATCCTGGATCATTCGGAATTGGTTGTTGGTACCAACCTTTCGTATGAGGAGAGGCCTGTGTCTATATTGGACCGGAGAGAGAAGATCCTCAAGAACAAGACTATCAAGTTAGTCCAAGTTGCTTGGGGTCATCACTCTTTGAGTGAGTCAACATGGGAGCGTGAGGATGATATTCGATCGCGATATCCCGATTTGTTTGACTCGTGAGGTATAATGTCTTTCTTATGCCTCATACCTTCGATTCCTTACTTGCATGATTGATTGATTGCCTAGTTAATGCTTGCTTGTGATTAGTGTAGCTTGTCATTGCTCCTTTAGCCTCTTGATTAAATTCTGAGAACGGAATTCTTTTAAGGTGGGTAGAGTTGTAATGCCTGTGTTCGTATTACGTATTTTTGGAAATACGTATACGTATTTTATCTTGTATTGCATTTCCTTGGCCATGGTTCATCTTGGTTCGGGTTGGCTTGGTTCGATTTTGGGGTTGCTTTTGGTTCATCATGACCCAAAGAAAAACACCCTACCTACCACCACTTACCCCCATTTATATCCCAACCACCTTTCTCTCTCCTCATAACTCAGCATTTATTCTTCTTCTTCTTCCTCCACCCAGCGTAGAGCTCCACTTAATCCCACCGGCAAGTGCAACTTGCTTCATGGAGGAACTCACATTTTATTGTTTCATTTTCTTCTCCATACGATTCTAAGTCCCTTTAGTACTTAGTGTTTTCAAATTTCATGGCTCACTTCATGCAGATCTATGTTTATTTCCTTTTCGGATTTCTTGGTTTTGATCTACTACAATGGCTTATTTTCGAAAACTAAGAGTTCCATGGAGTAGGCCTCATGATTTTACACAAGTTTGGTCTTGGGATGGCCGAATTTCACCAAGTCCTGGCCGAGATGGAGTTTTACGTCCACGTATTGCATGCCAGCGTATTCCTCAGCTTTTACGCCCACGTCTTAACGTGTTAGCGTAGTTCCCTTTTACGCACACGCATCGCGTGACAAGCGTACCTCATTTTACGCTGCTTGAATTTTACGCTCGGGGCTTACCCGCTAGCGTAAAATCGAGCTAGCGTAATATCGAGCTCTGCTTTACGCTGAACTGATTTTACGCTCGGAACTCTTTCACCAGCGTAAAATCCTGGTAGCGTGAAGCCTTGCCAGCGTAAACCCTTGACCCGAGCCAACCCTTGCTAGCGTAAAAGTTATGCTCAAGTGTTCCTCGTATGGAATCTCAATTGCAGAGAGTTTTACGCACGTGCAATCCGACTAGCGTAAAAACCCCTCCCACATGCACCTTGCTAGCGTAAAGCTATTCTACCTTGCTCTTGCCCGCGTAGTGCTGTTTACGCTCGGGTTTAATTGGCCTAGCGTAGTAGTACACGCGTAAACTTGGGTCCCTATGGCGTACACCTTTACCCCTATTGTATATTTTTGCATCCATTTTATATCCTTACGCCTTTTGTCCTAAACTTGATAAATCACGATTTGATTGGCATGATTGAAATGAATATTGTACTTGACGTGGTGTGACAAGAATTGACATGGCAAGGCACGATAGTAACATGACATGATAGCTGCCCGTCGTGGCGCACTCCTGACAAGTATACCTGACATGATTTTCTCAAATAACTGTTGCGGCGGCTCTATGACATGACATGACATGACCTAACAAGAATGAACAACCTGGACACCGTGGGCGATTGTACTTGTACAAATAAACCAGTATTGTCTTGCATCATGTCTAGGACAGGGACCCTTGAGTACCACGGTCAGGGGTACCTACTAAAATGGACTAAGATTAATAACTAGATTTACACAGTAGTCATGAAGAGATTTTCCAGCTACAGGCAATCCCGTTACCTGGGCGCTCCTGAGATCTGTAGCCTGCCGTCGAGTAGGGCACATTTCCAGCACACTGTCATGTGTTGCACCCTTCAAGCTACTTAAGGG
Source organism: Iris pallida (assembly GCA_029216955.1). Taxonomy (NCBI): domain Eukaryota; kingdom Viridiplantae; phylum Streptophyta; class Magnoliopsida; order Asparagales; family Iridaceae; genus Iris; species Iris pallida. The sequence continues at coordinate 13,826,477 of JANAVB010015000.1, forward strand.
TACATGCATTTTCTGGACGATGTACCCACCTGAATTCAACCCTAATCTTTTGACCTGGGTAACCTGGATGGTCTGCAGGGCTTGTGGCTGTGGAATAATCTCACTGCATCTTGTTAGTAATTAGGCTTGTGACAACCCTAGTTAGTTAAAGTATCAAGCCGTAATTCTTGCTTGGCCGTGAAATGATTGGATGGAGTCTAACCAGTCTAGTCTTGCCCTGATCCTGTTCCAGATTACTACATGACCAGAATGCCTGTATTTATTTTACCGATAAATGGTGAGATTCCAAGTTCTGTTCAGACGAAGGATTACAACCCCGGTCCTTGTTTGGTTTACGGGTTGTAACCTGGCTATCTGAATAGTCCCATGGTTATCTCATCGTATATCACCATGTTATGCTTTTCTTAAACTCTTGTCTTATTTATTACCTTATTGTTATCTTGTGCTAATTGCTGGTTTTAGTTCCTAAGTGAAGCCTCCTTTGTGGCACTTGCTCTTTCTGGGGTCTGACCCAGCTAGTTTTGTATGGCCAGATTTCGGAGCAGCTCCAGAGGATCTACCAACCTTCCAGCCAGATGGTGGCCACTAGACGGAACCCTGACAACGAGTGGGTTTATTCTTGATCTCCCACTTTATTGTAAAAATATTCTTTTGAGGTGTTTAGCCGACGAGCACCTGTTTAGCTCGATTGCACTTTACTTACTGTCTGCCTACGGGCTGTAACATGATTGACAGATCCTAGGGTTGATCATGTATGACTAAACTCTTGCTAGTCCTAACATTTGTAACGACTAGCTTCATGATCAGCTGAATATGTAATATTTGGGATGCCTTATTATTGTATATTTAATGATCATACATCTTGAGACTTGTACCTACTTGCTTGTGATTGAGACACTAGGCTTGTTCATGACCATAGGAGACTGTTGGCTTGTAGTAAACCTTCATGTATATAGACAGCCGTGACCGTATAGCGAGATGGATCCCATTTCATATACGTAGCTGGCTATGTCTGCCCCCGCTCTCCAGTATTCTGGTTCTGGGGCGTGACACCAACTCACCTGAGATAACCAATCATCTTCTAACGAACGTCAAGCACATATAAAGACAACGTATATGGTCAGTGACTATGACACCTAGACAAATTTCAATCTATATAACTCAGGTGAATTTACAAGATTGACAAAAACTAATGTTAAACCTTTTGTCCTAATAGGTTCAACCCTCTCACTACACTTAAGAAGAAAAGACAAAAATTACAACTTGAAATCACTCATCCCACCAATAGAAATCTCCCTGAACGAAGGCAACAACTCTTCCTTCGGTCCCTAAGAACAAAGTACGGAGTTTCACTTAAATCTCTTCTAGACAAGCACCCTGAATCTCCACCTTGTGCTCTTTCTATTGCCTCAACCCTCAACCCATGTATATAGGACGGGATAACCTATTTTAGGTTATAATATCATTTCCTAAATAGGAAACTTAAAATATGAAAACCTATTTAACTAAATGAGATACCATATTTTAGGTAATAGAAAATCCTAAAATAGTCTAGCATTAATTATGGACATCGAAATCTAATCAAATCAAATATTTGACCAGATTTGAGTCCCACAAATTTGTTGCTACCAAATCTAGACTGAACTCCAACACGGTCGAGATGTCTTATTTTTTAATGTTTTGTAACTCATTCATCTTAATTTTCTTATTATGGTTACACTAATTTTAGGGACATATTTTTTCTTAATTGGTCAACACTGCAATATACATGTAAGGGTGGCCTTATATTAATTTTATAGAATTTAGACTTCATAGATATTATGTGACGGCAAACTAATCCAAAAACATTCCTCCCCTTCAACCAGACATCCATTGGAGTCAATTCTATCACTACTCACATTGAATGATTGGTCCCAAAAGACATACAACCAATCATTACGTCGGCTACCCTAAAAAAAAACTGTTGAATGATTGGTCCTAAAATATCAAAAAAAATATCAATATTGTCTGGTTTGCTACAATATCGAAAACTTTTAATCCTAGGTCTAATTGTTCAGGTTGGGTTCCAGATATATAGCAGCAAGAATTTGAATTGTCAAAGTTAGGTTTTAATTATTTAGAATTGAAATTTCATTACATTCAGTTACTTGGAACTGTGGAATTAAATTTCATCAGTCGATGAATTTCAATTTGTTTGAACACGACCAGACCAATTCTTCCCAACACGACTTGGCCACCATTAATTAAATGAGAAAAGAACAAACACACACACATAGAATGTGGCTTCATGCAATACTATACGCAAGGACAAATTATAGTTCAAGCCCCATCTCCATAAAAATAGAGATTAGGATTTAGAAAGTGACTAATTCAACATGAAAAATACAAGACTGACCAACATGAACATTGAACTGTAACTTTATTATATGTAAGTTTCGTATATAACACTTGACAATTTTCATGGTAATAGTGACGAACAAGTCTTTCATATATTTATACATGAAGACAACAAATCAGTCCTGGAACGGTACTTCATGGTCACACATGAGGATTAGGGCTATGCAGATCTCGATTTTGGATCCGAAACCGACCTGAATCAATCCGAATTAACAATTCGGATCGGTTTTGTAACTATCGGTTCGAATTTCGGTTTTAAGTAAACTATTTAGTTCGGGTTGCGGATTAGGGTTTCGATTTTTGTTCCGAACCGAATCCATTAACTAGAGATTTATTTACATGTTTACCCCTCAATCTATTTATATAGAAAAAATTCCTAACAGTAAAGACACTTTCTCTCCACTTCTATGTTCTGCTGCCTATCTTTCCCTCTCCGGAAGCTAGGGTTTTATCAGCGCCACCGCCGACTTCCTCTGCCGGGATCTCTCTTTGGGGTTCTCAAATCTCAAATCACTCCCCAAGAGATCTCTCTATTCTCTCTTCACCTTTTTATTATTCCTCGGGATCAGATTTATTTTGATACAAACCCAAATCAGTTGTCTCATAGTTCTACTAGCAGAGTGAAGTAGTAGCAGCAGAAGTTAAGTATCAGTAGAATGATGAGTATCAGAATATGGACAATTCTGCATTTCTTTCTATTCGAATGCAAGTCTGCTATATGAGAGCACTGGAGTGGGAAATGGAGTCTACAACCTAGTCAAGGAAGACATGAGCCAATAAGCCAGCTCATCAAATTGCAATCCAGCTGTGAAGTCCATGCTTAATTTTATTCTTATTTATTAATTATTTTGTTAAGCCTTAAATCCAAGTCCTCAAATCATTGTAGTCCAACCCAATAACTTAAACCCACAATCCAAGCCCATACACAAACCCATTCAAACCCACGTTCCCCTCTCTCCCCTGAACCCGCGAGCACCCCCCCCCCCCGTCCGGATACCCCCCCCTCCGGATCTCAACCATTACGTAACTCTTCAGAAATCCCTTCTCCACAGAAACTCCATTTCTTCTCCTTCACTAAATTTCTCATAACTCTCTCCCTACTCAACCAAATCCAAATCCGCGACCGCCACCGCGCTCCCCTCGCCGCCCTCTCTGAATCCAGACCCCACTTTTCCCATTTCCGAGCAGCAGACCGCCGCCCGCCCGGCAGCAGCCGGCCGCCCGTCGCCGTCCGCCAGCCCCGGTTTCGCACAATCTTCATAATTTAAAAGGTGGTTTTAATCATTTTAGGAAATCTTATATATACATTATTGGTTTTAATTGATTTGTAGCTCAATCTTCATAATTTAAAAGGTGGTTTAAAATGATTTAAGTTGATTAAATATATAGTTAGGATTATCTTTAAATTTAATGTTAAGTTGTAGAGATTTTTAAACCAAATAATGATTTAATATTTTGTTTACAAAATATTAGTTAAATAAATATTCGTTTAAAAGTTATTTTCTTTAAAATAAAAGTTTGGTTAAGTAAATACTATAATAAAAATTAGACTTCGTTAAATGATTATAAATATGGTATGTTTTACCCTTTTAGAGATAAATTTTAATCAAAAGGTCTTATAAAGAGAATAATATAATAAAAACTAATATTTATTTAAAAAGGTTATTTTGGGTAATGGTAATTAGTATTAAAATCTGAAAACCTTTTATATTAACTTTAAACCATTATTTTGGTAAGAAAAAAATATGTTTTGCGCATTAATTATTATTTTAATATTTAAAGGTGATTTTTCTAAGTAATTTATGGAAATGTCTAAAAGATATATTTTTACGAAAATTATTTTGATTAAATAACTAAACTTGATAAATAATTTGTATTTCGAAATGCTATATCAATAAAATCTATGTTTCCTACAAAATTACTAAATTCTAGAGATTCATTTTTTTTAAAAGTAATTTTTCCGATTAATTATTATTTATGACGAAAACCTATTTCAAAAATCTTGGTCTTTGCAAACGGTTTATTAAATTGGTTTTCTGATTGGTTTTAAGTGTTTGTTTTATTGGTTTCCGTATCCCTTAGGCGACGACCGTATCGGTCGGATGAGCCTCGGCGAAACGCAAATGCTACGGGACACTCCTGTGCGTTGAGGCGTTATCCAGCAACATGAGATTGCATGACCAAGTCTGAGACGCCCCATTTTCTATAAATTATATTTAATTATATTTTATTTTAAAACTGGTTACTGGACTTTAGTATCTTGGGAGCAAGGTCTCGGCCTTCTGTTTGGACCGCTTTACGGCACTCAGAGCTCGCATCAGCTATTTAATTTAATTTATTTTGTTGTAAGGGCATAAGAGCCCAGTTTTCTTTTATTTTCTGTGGTCCTGTAATTGTGTAGTGTAGATTTTCTATTTTCTTTTCTGAGTTTGTTGTTGGCGTAGCTAGGCGCATAATTATAATTGAGTATTAATTATTTTGTATAAAATTAATAAGAATTTCTCACATTTAATTAAAGTGAATAAATTACTAGTAATTAACAAGTTCATGTTTTTATAATTTAAAGAAAACTTAGTTTTAGATATATTATTAAAATACCAAGTTTTGTCAATTAACCGGTAATTGCTATTTTTTTCAATAAATCAGTAATCGGTTTATCCTGTTAATTGATAACAAATGTAGTTTACGACGTTAGACGGATTTCGGTAGATTAATTTAATAACTTAAAACCTGACTAGGGTCTGCTTCTAGAAATTACTAGATATGGCTCATTTATGGTTCTAAGTCAGGATTCTCAAACTGTAGGATTTCGATGACGTACTTGACTTCCTTCTCGGTACCGACATCCCGATCCAGTCATACAAACAGAGGCAAGTTACGGTTTTATTTTTCTGCTTTTTAATTAGTAATTGTCATGTTGCATGCTTAAACCACATTGCTACACGGAACTCTCTCCTATGGTTCACATATTGATTTATATTGATTGTGAGGATATTGGGGAGTAGTGTAGCGTCTATGACCAATACCCCTCATATTGCATATTGTTATTGTGCGAGCTTACCCCTCTTACACACGGGGATAAGCCGTATCGCGTCGCTAGGATACTATTATACAACCCAAGCCGGTCATAGACGTTACCTATTCAAATCACATTATTTTAAATACTAAATTGCTGGAAAATATTGTTCAAAGTATTTCAATTGTTTAAAATTGCATATTTCCATTATTATTTAGAATGTCGGATATGTACTCGTACTTGCTCCTTTCCTGACTGGATCCCTCCCCCCCCCCCCCCCCCAATAGGTGATGTTGATGATGCTGAGCTATTGTACAATAGCTACTATGACCCGGTGTTATATCCTGTGGTGTTGCCAGAGTCCCCCTTGGAGGACGCAGAACCAGAGACCGATGAGCCGACCGTTTAGCTAGTCGTTTTTCCAGCTATCTAGTTTTATTGTGTTGGAGTTTGTAGATTTTGAATTCAGTATTTTATTTTAGTACTTTTATTTCCAGTTGTACTTCTCTTTGTTGAATATTAAAGTTTTAAAATTTTCGTATATTCGTGTTGTGTCAAATGTATAGTTTTGTTGAAGATTCTTGCAACTAGAAACAGCTTACTGCCGCCGTCTCACAACGGTGCAGGCTGGACATGATCCGATTCGACCCAACAATTTGGGATCGGGTCGTGACACCAGCTCATCAAACAATTTCCAGCTCAGTGGTCAGTTAGTAATTAGTGAATAAAAATGAATGTAAATTCTCACTATATATAAGGGGATATGAGGAAGAAGAGGAGGAGAGGAGAAACTTTCAATTGTTTTTTTCATTTTCTTACAGTCGGTTTTCTTTACAGTAGTTTCTTACCGTTGTCAGTTGTATTTTCTTCTTAAATCTATCAATAAGAAAATTCTAGAATTACATTCAATTTCTTCATCTACATCTTCTTCTCCTCTATCAATTTCTTCTAGTCGATGGCAAATCCTCCCCAATTCTCTGTCCTGGCCGGACAGTTAGGTTGGGAACCTACCATATTTTGAAACCATATAAATCATCATTTATCATACTTCTCTTACTAGTAATTGATTAAAAAATTATTGTACTTTTGTTAGATGATTTATCATGCATACTTTAGCTAAACAATATGTTATTATTAGCTATTTTTCTTTTAACAGAAAACATGAAGGGAAGGACCTTGCTTTGAGTTCCACGAAATAGGTAGCAACAATGGATAATCCGCTCAAAAGTAGTTGCAATTATAAAGTTACTGGATGTCAGCATTACAATGGATGTCGATTACTTTCTTAGATCCTGGTGTTAGAAATATAGATACATGGTTGGTGATAAGATTAATTTTTTGAGACTTTTGGGAATAATGATTTTTTTTTTGTGCAAATTAGTGGATTTTTTTTTTTCTTTTACTGGATCATTTTGCTATGGAACCGAATCGACCGAAACCGAACTATTTTAGTTCGGTTCGGTTTGTTAAATATTGTTCGGTTTTTGATTTTGCAAAAAATGATTTTTAGTTATTTCGGTTTTCATAATTTTGGTTCGATTTTAACCGAATCAAACTGTTGCTCACCCCTAATGAGGACTACATCCATTTTGGATTGAGTGTACACTTGCGAGATTACCTCCTAAAACTAATTGACATCTTCTTGGATCGGCATAGATAAATACACCAAACCCTGACTACAATTTCGAAAACCGCTTCTTTCAATAGGATGGATACATAAATAGGACCAATTTAGGACAAATTACAGTCCAAGACATGTCTACGTATAAACACTAAGGCCTCGTTTGGTTCACGGAAGGGAAATTGATTCCCGTGTACTTTTCATGGGAATCAAAAAGTAGAATTCCTTCACATTTCCTTTCCACTGTTTGGTAAAACAAGAAAACCACCTAGGAAAGACTATTTGATTTTCTTTCCAGTGTTTGGTTGGTGCAGGAAAGGAAAGTAAAAATATATCAATGTTCCAATAATATCCTTACCTTTTAAAATAAAAATGACATTATGAAAATCCAAAGGGACCCAGAATACGAGGAGTTAATGGTAAAATAAGCAATAACAAATGGTTAGTTTTGTCATAATTTTTTGTAATAAATATTGGAAAAGGAGGAAGGAAAATCAATTTCATGGATCATGAGTGGAACTATATTTCCTTCCATTTTCCCTCTTGTTAAGAAATTGATTTCCAAGTTTGTGGCTACCAAACAAAGAAAAGGAACAACTTTTTTTTCCTGGTTCCTTAAATCCGTGAACCAAACGAGGCCTAAATATATCCAACCAAACAATAGAACTTAGATCCTCAGTACATCCTATACATGTCCAAACAAAACATTAAATATATTCAAATAAGTCATTGTAGGATCGAAGTCGGACAAACAATGGTCACACCAACAAAGAAGATGTCTTGAAGTTAAGGAGGTCAGAATCCAAGCAGGGTCGTCCCAGAGCACAGACGAGGTGGACGATTGTCTTGGACTTCCAATTTTGGAAGATCCCATAATTTTAAAATAGACTAGGTATACCATAAAAAATAAAAATAAAAACAAAAGAAAGACCCAATCTGAAAACAATAAAAAAACCAACACTGCAATCTGGAAAAAAAAAATTTGATAGCTTGATTGATAATTTTGCTAGCTTAATAGATGATTTTGCTTATAAAAATGCTAAAAAAAATTATTTATGTGAAAAAAAGGGTTTTAAATTCTAGATTTTGTCCTATGCTCCATAAATTATAGGATCGGTCCTGAATCCAAGACTATTTTCCTTAATTAAGGAAGTACGGAACTCGAAGAGACCAAAATTTTGACTCCTTAGTTAGGGCTTCATTTTCGGCCTCCCTAAATTAAAGTGAAGAAAAAGCCTCCTTAAAGTGTGTCCCGATATACACAGAAATAAGTATTTTAACATGTAATGGTATGTAATTAAAAGAAAGTGAAAAAAAAAAAAAATCAAATGGATTATTAAGACACCAAAATATATTAACAAAAAAATTAATAAAAGAGTCCTTAGAAAACTATCATTGTTGTTCAAATCCAATTAAAGACTCCTTAAATTTAAAGAACTGTTATAAATATGGATAATTCACATAATTAGTTGGCCTACATAACCTATGTCTCTTGGTTATCCATAACCTATGACTTATAGTTATCCATAACCTATGCCTTTTGGCATTTTTCTTTTAATTATCATCATGATGTTAATCTCCATTGTAAGCCTATATAAATGGCTCTTCTCAAGTTGATTGGGAGATAAGTGAATGAAGAAATAATTTCCTCCATTTTTCTATCTCTATTTCTTTGCTTTACAATACATTATCAGCACGATGCTCTAGGAAATAGAAGAAGGAAGAAATATTTCACATAAGGGAGAAAGAGTTCTCTTAAGAAAAGAAAGGTAGAAGTCATTATATTGAAGCGGTAAGTCCAATCTTGTATACTTAGTTATATGCATGTTTTAGTAAAATTAAATACATGTTTGATTTATATGTTTATAGATCGATTAGAATGTAAGTTTTCTAGATCTACTTTCTCTTTTATTTTTGAATCTAAATTTGTATTGAACATGTTCACAATTTCATTCAAAATAGAAAATTTATGATAATCTATTTAAGATTATGTATAAATTGTATTTCTATATGATTTCGTATGAACTATAAAATTAATCTAGAATATCTTTAAAAAAATTCACTTATTTGGAGTTAGTTAATTTCATTAAATTAGTTCATGTGAGTTGATTATTTCTATTATTTTATTTATTTGAAGTCTATAGTGTACTACTTCACATTGTTGTATATGTGAATCAAATTATATTTTTAAAAAAAGTACCCAAAATATATTATTATATAATGATCACATTGTTGTATATGTGATAAACATAAATATAATATTCTTTAGTAGCATTTTATCACATTATTGTATAAGTGATACACATAAGACATAATATTCTTTGATAGCAATATAACATTTTTAGTAGCATTTTATCACATTGTTGTATATGTGATACACATAAGACATAATATTCTTTGATAACGTTTTATCACATTGTTGTATATGTGATACTTCTTTGATAGAGTTCTACCACATTGTTGTATATGTGATACACATGAGGTGTGGCACATGGGTGCCATGTGGGTTCATGTGGGAGTATTTTTCATGTGTTTCATCACATTGTGGCATGTGTGAAGTTTTGTAACCTTTAAAGCGCTTATCAATTTTATTATTAATTAACATCTAATATAATTATTTTATGTCATGTTGATGTCGAATCTTGTAAAGTTTGAATTCAAAGTTCTTCATGTGAGCAGAGATAATTATTTATCATGACAATGGATGCACAGTTGTAATTGCAGTCCAACAAGCTTGATGGTACTATTAAAAAAAAAATAAAGAACGTTCTAAAGTCAAGGTCAAGACTTTGATTTGATTTTTCTATGACATCATATCCATGATGATCTAAAGACAGAATATCTTTGTGAGGATGATCCATTGAATTTGTGGACATCTCTAAATGATAGATTTGACCACCGAAGGATGGTAATCCTTATAACTGCTCAAAGTGAATGGTTGAATCTAAGATACCGTGACTGTAAAAATGTTAAATAATATAATTGTGCTCTGTTTAATATTGTTACTCGCCTTAGATTGTGTGGAGAAAAAGTAATAAGGCTCAAATGATTGAGAAAATCCTTTCCATTTTTTATGCAAATAATGTGCTTTGCAGTAATAATATCGTGAAAAAGATTTCATAAGATACTTTGAACCGGTGACTGTCTCCTTGTAGCAGAGGCAAATAGCAACGTTCTCATGAAAAACCACAACTTTAGACCAATTGGGTCAATAAAAATGCTTGGAACAAATGCCAACAATTTTGAAATTAGCAGAGGTCGTGGTAGAGGACGTGGGAGAGGGAATGAAAAAAAAATTATGAAATATATGGTCATGGTTATCAACCTTGCAAAGGTGGAAGCGGTGTTTCACAAAACAATAAATGGAACAAGTGGACAACACACTCTAAAGGGAATTCAATCCTCAAAATAAACAAATAAGAATTATTTTGATCCTATTTTTTGAGGATCAAAACAGAAAATTTACAAATAAACAGTTTGAGGAAATGCTTGAAAATCCACCTTCCATTGAATGAGCACTCAGTCAGTTTATGTTTATTTCAACTACTTATAAACTATTTAAATTTGATGTCATGTTCTATTTTTGGTTTCAATCATGGAATGTCTAGGCCATGAGAGTTTTGTTTTATTGAAAAAAAAATTATTATAAATTTGGAGTTACATTTCTATAATATGATATTATCATTTGAAATGCTTAATTTTTCTTATTATACTTATGTTAGCTAGAATATATAAGTTCATAATATTTTTATTTTGCTTCATGGAGAAGTAATGCTTGTCGTAAATATGACAAAGATAGACATTGATTTAAGCAATGTCGAGCTACTCAACAAGAGATTAAGAGATTCAAAGAATCCAAGAAAAATGACTTAGATATGTGTTTGGTAGATAGTGCTACAACACATATGAATTTGAAGAATCAGAAGTCTTTGCCAAAGTTGGTATTTGACATGCATAAAGTGCCAACAATAGCTGGATCAGCCCATATAATTAAGGGTTTTGAAAGAGCACACATCATGTTACCCAATGGTACTCAAACCTATTTGCAGAATGTGTTATATTCAAGTAGTTCCGTAAAGAAATTTGTTAAGTTTCAAGGATATACAAAAAAATGGGTACCATATTGAAACTCGAAATGATAAGAACAAAGAGTCATTATATAGCACATCTAATGTTTGGAGCACAAGGCTCACATTAGAAGAGTTATCTTATTTTTCGGTGGGTTTGTATTTCACCGCCATTGACATAATTGAATCTAATATGTATGTGGCAAAATATAAAGCCAATTATCATGTCTTATATAACATTTGGCATGACCCTTTGGGTCATCCGGGACAAATTATGTTCAATCAGATCATTAATAATCTTTGTGGATATTTATTAAAAAATTACGATATTGGCTTATCGAAGAATAAACTATATGTTCCTTGTTTACAAGGGAAGATTATAACTAGACCATCTTTTCTAAAGTTAAGAATGAATCTTCTATTTTTTTTTTGTAAAGAATATAAGGAGACATTTGTGGTTATATTCATCATGCTAGTGGTCCTTTTTAGATATTTTGTGGTACCATAGATGCATATACTATGTGGTCATATGTTTGTCTATTGTCTACTAGAAATCTTGTATTGTCTTATCTTTTGGCCCAAATTATTTAACTTAGATTTCAGTTTCCTGATAAATTGATTAAGTCAAGTTTTATTATTATTATTGTACATTATTAGGGATTGGGTTAGCTGAGTCATGTATTAAACATCTCAAACTTATAGTTGGACCTTACTAATGCAATCGGGTTTACAAATTGAGGCTTGGGGACATGATATTCAATATGTTGCATCTCTAGTTAAATTTAGACCCATTGCCTACCATATTATTTTATATATACAACTTGTTAGTGGTAAACAACCAAAACATTTCATATTTGAGAAAGTTTGGATATACCGTATATGTCCCAGTTCCATCTTCCAAAAGAACTAAGATGGGTCCCCAATGATGTTTGAAAAATATACATTAGTTTTGAGTTTTCTTTCATAATAAGGTATTTAAAATCAATGACTGGTGATGTCTTTACTACAAGATTTGATGATAGCCAATTTGATGATAGAGTCTTCCCGCCATTAGGGGGAGGTATAAGCAACAAATTGTTCATATAGAACAAACTATTGCTAATTAACGACGTGAATTGACATGGTATACGCCTACTCTATCGATCTCATTAAGTTCCAAGAACTCCAAATGTGATTATGAGATAAGAAGAATGATACATTTGCAAGAAATTGCAAATCAATTACCTGATGCATTTAATGATGCCGTAAAGGTAACAATATCATATGTGCCAGCCATAATTATTGTTCCAATTAGACAAAATTCAAACAAGGCGGCAAATGAATCCACTACTACACTCAAAAGCGTGGTAGGCCTATAGGTTCCAAGGATAGTGCTCCTAGAAAGAGGAGAGCTAATGAAACATCTTGTCCTGATAAAAGTCCAATAGTGGCGGGAGCTCCGAAAACAAATACTGAATATGTGCATGTTTCCAAATTCACTGAAATGCCTCTGGATGCCTCTAGAGAGGCACAGGTACCTGAAAATGAAGAGATCTCGATATTCCATGCATGTTCAGGTGAATGATGGAATAGAAAAGCACTTGTCATCGATGATATATTTAACTATGCAGTAGCTACTGAAATATCAAAGGATAATGATGATTGTGAAAATGAACTACGTAGTATAAATAAATGTCGACAAATAAAAGATTGGCCAATCTGGAAAGATGCTATTCAAGCAGAATTAAATCTTTAGAAAAACGTGGTGTATTTGGACCTATAGTGGAAACACCAATGGACATAAACCATGTTGGTTTTAAATGGGTGTTTCGTAAGAAAATGAAATGAAAGAAACGAAGTTGAAAGATACAAAGCCCAACTTGTAGCATAGGGTTTCTCTCAAAGACCTGGAATTGACTACGTTGAGACATGCTCTCCAGTTACGGATGTCATTTTTAGATATCTAATTAGTCTCGCAGTTTCTAAAAATCTTGATATAAGATTTATAGATGTTATAACTGCATATTTATACGGAGACTTAGATACTGACATCTATATAAAAATTTCAGAAGGATTTACAATGCCAAAGACTGAGTCTAAGGACGTGTTCAAATTAGACAAGCATTATATGAATTAAAATAATCCAGAAGAATGTGATATAATCATCTTATTATATATTTGACTAAGGAATGATACAAAAATAGTCCAATTTACCCATGTGTCTTCATTAAGAAGTTCGAAAATGAATTCTCGATAGTAGCAGTATATATGGATGATATAAAACCTGATCAGGTCTCCTATAGAATTGGAGAAAACTGCAAACTATTTGAAGAATGAATTTGAAATAAAAGACTTAGAAAAGACAAAGGTTGGTCTTGATTTGCATACGCCTATGGTTGAACGCAATTTGGATCTAGATAAAGATTCATTCTGACCAAAAGAGAAGATGAAAAAGTTCTTGGTCCAGAAATGTCGTATTTAAGTGCTATTGGAGCACTACTACATCTAGCCAATGCACAAGACCAGATATTTTATTTTCTGTTAATTTATTATCTAGATATAGTTCTGCACCTCCACTTATATATTAAATATAGTTAAACACATATTGAGATATTTTTGTGGAACAACTGGCATAAGATTATTTTATTTATATGATTCCACTAACGATTCTTGTCTAGTTGGTTGTGCAGACTCAAACATATTTATGACCTTCATAAGGGTTGCTCCAAACGGGTTATGTGTTTATTAATAACCATGCAGCTATCTTGGCGATCAACAAAACAAGATTCAGTAGAAATTTTCTCTAACCAAGCAGAATTAATCGTATTACAAGAAGCAACAAGAGAAAGTGTGTGGTTGCGATCGATCATTCATCATATACGAGTAATTAATTGTCAACTACTCATAGTTACAGATGAGCCTACAATAAAGGCAATGTGACTTGCATTACGCTTGTTCGAGAAGGATTCATCAAAGGAGATCGAATAAACACCTTCCTCCAAAAGTGTTTTATGCATATGCTCAAAAGGACAAAAGTGATTGAAGTCAAGCAAATCCATTATATCGAGGGGGAGTATGATTCATGAAGAATATTTTTGAGTTTTGCGCGTTGTACTCTTTTTCCTTGACTAAGATTTTTTTTCCACTGGATTTTTCTTAGTAAGGTTTTAACGAGGCAACAAATGTGCATATACCACCAACTAATTAATGTTGAATATCCAAGGGGGAGTGTTATAAATATGGATAATTCACATAATTAGTTGGCCTACATAACCTATGTCTCTTGGTTATCCATAACCTATGACTTATAGTTATCCATAACCTATGCCTTTTGGCAATTTTCATTTAATTATCATCATGATGTTAATCTCCATTGTAAGCCTATATAAATGGCTCTTCTTAAGTTGATTGGGAGACAAGTGAATGAAAAAATAATTTCCTCCATTTTTCTATCTCCATTTCTTTGCTTTACAATAAGAACTTTATTTTAAAACCATCATTCCTTTGGTTACAAGCTTCCAACACGTTGTTAAAATTCAAATCAAACATTACTTGTTAGACCTGTATTGTGACAAGAATACAGATTTAAAACTCTATACATTCATAAAAGTGACATGGTTGTCATTTCTTTTTGTTATGTTGTTAGAACCTTACAAAATAATGTCCAATTAAGCACAGTTAGGATAAGCAGAAACATTTATCTTAACTAGAAAGTATTTATGTATTAGTACCTTAACTTTATTTTGCCTGACGTATACTATCTAAAAGTTGATTTGAACATTATTATCTCATCTGCAATTCTTTCAGATGAAGCCTCTGTGATGTGACGCGGGACAAAAATATGAATAAAATATAATTTATTTGAAATTAAAATTTTATAAAATAAATTGATAACAGCAACTTTAAAATGTAAATATCAATTATTACAAATTTATTACCAATAATTTTAATAGAAATTGAATTTTTTTTATCAATGGAATGAATGTTTATCTACTCTTGTAATGGTCTTGCAAAATAAAGATAATATCTATCATAATAAAAGATAAAGTCAAAAATAAGAGTCCTAAAAGAAAAAGATTCTTAACAACACTATCATAAAAAAAAGATAAAGCTAAAAAAATAGAAAAAAAGAAAAAATAAATAAATCTAGAAGAATTCGGAATTGGAATCCAAGCTACATCTAGTCTTCCATACTTCAAGAGAACTTGTCCCTGAGTTCTTCTCAGAATAAAACGATTTGCCAGGAGAAAAATACTCATAAGATTGACGATATTGAATGTTAGGGAGATATACACATCTTCATGCATTCTATCACGATAGCGCTGAAGTTACGGATAAATTGTCGGTAGAAGTTGGCCACTACAAAAAAAAGTAGACTTTTGTGACAACACTTTTATGAACGCTAGTTTGAAACGTCCTAAAAAATTAAAATTTGGGACTTTTATATTTTTTGTCACAAAAAATAGATTTATTTGGGACAGATTGGAAAATGGATCTTTTATGTGGGACTATTAATATTTTTTGTCCCAAATAAATCCTGAGACCGTCCCAAATAATTTGGACGGTAGGAATGGCAATTATTTGGCAGCCTAAACCAATTTTTTTGGAAATATTTTTCCCCATCACGTATTACTCTTAATCGTTGGATATCTCGAATGCATCTACACCGTCCATCCACAAAATTTTTAACCAGCCTCCACACACTCTCTCTCCATTCATTACCACTCTTTGGGAGAACCAGACCACTTCTTGGAGAACCCATTTTCTTCGACCATGCTTGGGAGAATGGGTTCCACAGTGGACGACGACATCGACCTCACCAAGGTCGCCACGGAGGAGATGCTCCTCGAGAGGCACTTGTGCTCCAGGTTCGATTTCGCCTCTTCTCATCAAAACCCTATTTTTTGGGATTTAGATTTTGTTTGATTATGGCTTGATGGTAGGGAGGAACAGGAAGTGCAACGGCCGCTCAAGGCGAGGGTATTTGCCAGGCTAATGGAAATTGTACCAATGTAGTGTCCTTCTAACTCAATCAGTATTTAGATACTGTTTGATGGTTTTATTTTGATAAACAACATTGGATGATTATGTTCATGAACATCATCACTCCTAAATAGTCTTATTATAAGTTCATTTATAGGAGTTAAATACAAGGTGTGATTAATCATCAGTGAAGAATTTGTCCTCTAAAGACATCCTCGCCCAAATTGGAATTGGAGAGATCATATTCCCAAACCATCACATGTTGTCTCCAAGGATCACCATAACCTCGGATATACCTTTTTATGCCAAATTTTGCCAACTTAATCTTTTGTTTAGTCATTGGTACTTGTATCAATAATCATCCATGCCATAAACTAGGCAGTCCATGATAATTGAAGGATGCTTTCTACTAAAAATGTCTTGGTGTAATAAGCTTCACATATCTGTAGATAGCCCAATCTTTTCTGAATTTAACTGTACGCTACTTTTGTATATGCTTGTCATTACTTGCTCTAGAAATATCAACAAGAGATACATATGTCT
Organism: Iris pallida; assembly: GCA_029216955.1. NCBI lineage: Eukaryota > Viridiplantae > Streptophyta > Magnoliopsida > Asparagales > Iridaceae > Iris > Iris pallida. The sequence continues at coordinate 13,843,083 of JANAVB010015000.1, forward strand.
ATGGAACCTTTACACTCAGATCAGAATGTGCAAGCCTCGGTTGTAGCTTTCATACTTACCAATCAGTCCTATAACTGGTGCTTCGGTAAATCCAAATTGGAAGTTTTGTGACTTCATCACATCTCATCCAAGCCTAGTTTGGTTTCAAAAGAGGCAAGGCCTATAGATTCTAATCTTTATTAACGTATTAATGCATTTAATTACCTTTTCGAATGCAGAAATGTAAAACTATAAACCAGATTGTGGTTATTTGGCTCTGTAGTGCATGGATGTACCATATTTGCCAGACACTTTTGGTGACAAAGATCATGATCCTCACATGAATATAGGGCATCTCGGAGGTCAATGTTAATATGGTTTCTATAAATTGTATGTTTATCTCTATTATGCTGCTTTATTCGGGTATTACTTTAAGGAGAATCTCATCCTATCCACCTAAAAGAGTATTTAGTCTGGAATGAGCTTATTCTTTAAATATCTTTTCTATATAGTTCCTTGATGTGGAGACCTTCAAACTGATTTTAGAAGATGCTTATCATAAAGGAATGGAGTACAGATGCAGCTAAGAAGCACCTTAGCATGGAGGCCTAGCTTTTTAAGCCTGTCTCACGGCTCCTTAGCATCAGACCTATCCAAAAATCTAAAAGGAGTCATGATTGGAACTTCTAACTTTATGTACTTTTATGGCTAAGCTTTTGAAGTAATACATAAATGATTGTATCCTTAGAACGAACAAGCTATTTTGATGTGTTTTTATTGTAAATTTTCTCCACATACTGATTTATGATCCTTTTTCACTAGCTTGATGCTTGACATAACTTCTCTTTTACAGGATCTTCCATGCTTGTGAAGAACCCAAGCTTTGGATTGATATCAACTCCAAGTCAAATAAATTATTCAACAAAACCTGCATTTGGAAGCACAATTCAACAAACACAACCTTCATGCGGTCATCAAACACAACCTAGATTTGGGAGCAAGTCTTTTGACTCAACCACTCTTTGGTGATCCAAATCAACTTTTACTGTCTCCCAGTACCCCCACTCTTGGTTCACCAAGTAGCATCTTTCCTGGTCTCGCAAGCACCTCTACTTTTGTTGCCCAAACTGCATAACAATTATGTGGTACCATAACCTCTCTAGCATTTGGATCTTTGCCAATGTCTTGTGGTGGCACCACAGCAGCTTCTGGGATGTCAAGGTCCCAACTATTTGGTTTTTGAATTTGCACCAGCCTTGGGTGTTCATAGCACCTCTCAGTTTGGTCCTTCTAGCACCCCGATATATGTGCTAAGTAATTATATGTTTGGTTCATCAAGCATTCTGAGATTTGATGGTTCCAGGAGTTCTACATATCCTACATACGGGTATGCAATTCTACCAACTTTTGGTATATCATCTACTCCTTTTGTCTCTGGATGCACACCTTTTAATCAAGCTACATTCGCATTATCTAGCATGCAATTGATAACTACACCTTTTGGAGGTCAAAGTTCCTCATTAGGTACGTACCACTTTCCATCTCTCTTATTGACTATACAACTTGATTTGGAATTTTCTTTCTATGCACTCTCTCTTGTTAGTTACAAACTTACACGACATCATTCGAAACTCTTTCTAGCTGCACTCTCTCTTAATTAGTTACACAACTTGATTTGAAATTTCTTTCTAACTGCAGTCTCTAGAGGGTCCTCAAAGTAAGATCATATGCATTTTTCTAAATGAGATAAAGGTATTCTTATGAAAAGTCTATAATGTTCACATTCTGGCATGCTCCACACCTTAACATGAATCTGTGGGAATCCATGAGATCCATTTTTATAATAGATGGTGCATCGATCCTACTCTTTAGTGCAACAATTTGTTGAATGGTAATCATATATCATATTTGTCTTCATATTTCAATATTTGGGTAGAAAAATCCTAAGACTGTTAGGATAAGAAAATCTCTACTAATTCAAATACTTCCTTATGAAAGGTCTTACGTAGCCACTTTAAAAGTATTCTGAATACCTGGTAACTGATATATTACCACAGGTGACAATTGTATGGTTGGGGCATACAATTGAGTTTTTGCTACATTATGATTTATGATTCTAATATACTATACAAAAAGTGGTGTATGTCTTCGTCGGCTCGTCTATTGTTTGAGAGACTCATAGACTTCTAGCAAGACATCTCGAAACCTACTAACATCAAGATTCACCTTCTGCTTGTGGAGAAATATAGACCAGAGCATGTTCAAGCCCTGTTTTTGAATCGACTAAGGGTCAGTAAACATTGTGTGATCTCTCAAGTATTTTTCTATCAATGAACTCTCTGTTAGCCCAATGATTATATGATGTTTTTGAATATGGATAATCAAATAAGTTTAACATAATAATGTCACTAATATTCATGTAATCACTATCATGTTGCTACTTAAACTTAGCATTGTCCTTAATGTTAGCATTGTCCCAAATATTCTATATCATATTGCTATGCTTGTATCATGTTGTTTTGTTTGCCTAAAATGTATTTGTAGACATGCTGTAAGCATGATCAAACATGATCAAACCAGGACATATGCAATGGGCCAAAGACGGCGTTATACAAGAAGATTTCTCTGAACCGCCTAACGACCTATCCGGGGCCTCGCATCGGGGGTTCCGCTGCCCGGTCAGCGGACAGGGGTCGAGGGGGCAGCGCCCTCCGTCAGGGGTTCGGGGGTGAAGCCCCCGAAAGGTATTCAGATTTCCAGATCTGTTTATCTTTGGACATATGCCGTCAAGTGAAAAAGGCATCTTCATGTTCTGAAGAAAGGCGTCATCAAAGGGCTCTTGGTTTTTCTATTTTAGCAATGTAATTTTTTATATTTATTGAGTCTAGGAATACGATGTACACTGCATCGTACTGGCAAATAGACTACCCAAGAAACGTTTTCAAAATACCCTTTTATTTTGAAAACAAGCCCACTTACAAAAGCCCAAACTACTTCCTAACTGTTTGAGTTTTCAAAAAGCCCAAAACCAATTTGCAAAAAACCCTGACAGAACTCCAACAGAACTCGGACAGAGTTCGGCCAGAGTTCGGTTAGTGAACGTTGCTTTTTGAACTTGGTCTTCCTGCAGTTACGGATCCCAAGGAGATTTTCTCATAGAGTTCTGTCCGAATTCTGTCTGAATTCTGTCAGAATTCTGCCTTTGGAAAAACTATAAATAGAGAAGAATTTCGATCATTTCAACTCACTCATTCACTTTCATATCTCTTCTCTATAAGCCTACTACTTCTTCCAAAGTATTCTGAGCTATTCATTTTCAAATCCCAAGCCAGTTACAATCCTCTAGTCGATTTGCCAGTACGGTACGGTCTAGAAGTTTCAGAGCGGTTGTAATCGGAGGCTTGATTGAAGTTACACACTTCACAATTGAAGTTGGTCGAGTACTTCGGATCAAAGCTCGCGTTGTAGAAGTTGCAAGAACTTCGGATGAAAACTTGTGGTGATTTTCCATAGTGGATTCAACTGGAAGCTAGAGTTCTTCTGACTGGACTAGTCTCACAAGAGGGAAACCAGTATACATCCATGTGTTTGCGTTTGCTCTCTACTCTCTACTTTTTATTTACATATCTGTGATATATTATCTGTGATCTTGTTACTAACATTTTTAAATAGTTAATTTCTGCTGCCTACTCTATTCACCCCCCTCTAGAGTATTGCGCTTTACAACTCGTTCCTACAATCAGTCCTATAATTGGTATCAGAGCTGGTTATACAGATAAAGCAAGGTAATATTGTTATTATATAACTGTTGCTACATAGATCACTATATCATATATGGCAAGTATGTACTTCACAACTGAAGAGCAATCCTCAAATAGACTTCCACTATTTGATGGAACAAACTATAGCTATTGGAAGACACGGATGACCTTCTACTTGAAGTCTCTAGATTTTGACTTATGGTCAGTTGTTGTCACCGGCTACAAGAAGCCTACTATCACTTCTATTCTCACATCCTCTATAATTAATAAGCCTTATTATAGTTACACAGAGGAAGAGAAGAAGTTAGCTAGCCTTGATGCAAAAGCTATGCATATATTTTATTGTGCTATAGACACAAATATTTTTAATCTTATTAATACTTGCACAACATCTCATAAAATTTGGAAAGTTCTTGAAGCTACTTATGAGTGCAGGTATGCAAGCAAAGCTAGCAACTTCAGAGAGAAGGATAGTCTTCTTAATGATGCAAATATATACATGACAAAATTGGGATTTAAGGTACAATACAATCCTCTATACGAAGAAGAGCTTGTATGTGACAACTGCAAGAAGGTAGGCCACATCCAAAAAGATTATACTACTACAAGAAAGGAGAGTCAATACGAACAATCAAATGAAGGAAGATCATCGTCTCACAAGTACACTAGCACGAGCATATGGTGTGAAAGCGAAGCAAGCGATTCCACAGAAGAAGAGAGACCTCATCAAGCTGTAATTTTATGCTCAATGGCATTATCTAACGAGGTACAAAGTAATTCTTTTTCTGAAGATAGTGAATTTTTTATGATGATTTATCTGATGCTTTCAGTGATCTATTAGAAGAACACAAGAAAATATTAGATAAGTATAAGCAAGCTAGAAAGGATATTCTATCCTATAAGCGTGAGAATGAGAAGCTTACTTGCTTATTGAATGATGCTAGAGATACTTCTACTTCTGATAATTCTACTGAGATTTTCACACTGAAGTTTAGATTGCATGAGGCACTTGATTGTATTGAGAAAAGCACTCAAGAAAATGCTAAACTTAAGGAGGAATTAGAATCAGAAAAGAAGAAGTATTCTATTGCTTCATGTAGAATTGATGCTTTTTCTGCTAAGTATGATGAGATCTGTGCTAACTCTAAAAAGTTAGAGATTAGACTGGGAAAGCAGGTAGTACAACCTATGACTCAGTCTAACACAAGACACTTAGCACATCACAAAGTCACACACGACAGATCATCTAGAAAGAAAGCAAGCAAAGCTAAAGCTTCACATAACCATGCTTTCTATTACAAATATCCACGCACATCATATCACACTACTGCACGTTCTCATACTGCTGCACATAGTACTAATGTTAATTCTTTCTGTCATTATTGTGGTTTGAATGGACACGTTTCTAATCGTTGTCAGATTAGAAAACTTGTTGATATGAACTTGTGCAAATGGGTTCCCAAAGCTAACAAATGTGGATCCAAGTATTGGATACCAAAGTCTTCACCTAATATTGCAGGTGAAGCTTCTCATATCAAATAGAACCATGGAACATGTTGGTGATTGCAAAGCTACAAAGGTCATATTCCATGTAATTGTACCAACAGAAGTGTGGTCACTAGAACCACTTCGGTAACATGCTTTCTAAATAGTTTTTAATATCTAGCATGTTCTTTTTGATGTCTTGCTATTAGCTTTCATTGATATCTTTTAATTATATATTATTTTAAATAAATGTGAGATATAATTCTAGCATGACTAGCTGTTTAGCTTAAATGTTTAGTTCACACTATATAGTATTTTATTAGTGTGACACATTTATCTATGTATGCTCTTTATTTTAGTTTTATCCTTGAAGCATGCATACCACTCTAGTCTATAGGATCTTTTGTTTTTGGTTTATGCTTTTGACTCTTCGCCTTTAATATTTTTTTTGGTCACTTCTTACCGATTTGTCTTTAACATGTCGTATTTACTTTGATCAGTATTTTGTGAGTATGTATGTTTAGCACAAGTCTTCTATTTACTTGAAAAATATATACATCTATTTTTATGTTAACCTTGTGCTTGCATAATATACTTCACTATTGATTCTCATATTTTATGTTGATTAACTTCTTAAGAATCAATTACATCTTTGTCTGATAAAGTTTATTTATGCATATTTTTTTTTTATCTTGTGAGAGATTTTTTTATGCTTATTAAGGATACATGAATAATTCATTTTCATTCATATATTGCTGATATGTTTCTTATATTTTTGTATAAATATCTTTATGGGATATATGAGTTAAGTTCAAGTTCTATATTATATTATTTTGAAAAGTAGTTTTTTAAACTTGTGCTTATCTCACACTTAAGCTATTGATTTCTTTGAACAATTTATGTTCTTATCTTTATCAGCTTCTTCCTCAAAGCCTCTTTTAATGATATTTTTATTTTCTTGGCTTTTTGGTTGACATTTTGGATACATGATATTTCTTTTATCTTGATCTTGATAAACCATTCTTTGGATATTTACTTTTAGGAATTTTGGATTTCGACGATGTTCGATGATACTGCATATATTCCTTTAAATCTAAGTTCTTAAGAGTAGAAATCATTTTAGGAACAAGCCGAAAGGGTCCTTCTGTCATACAGGTGTAAATAGCCTGAAGCGACACGGTGCACTAGTCTTCGGACTACCGCTAGCTGGGAACCGGCCCATACAGCTAACCCGAAGTGATCAATACTTTATATGCTTAAGATTTATTAAGGTCTAAATGCAACTATTATCTAGTTCTGGATCCAGGGTACTGAACCCAGTCCCCTAGGTTCCAGAATACATCAACGTATCTAGGTTCTACATTTTGATTTACAAATGTTTTATATTTTAGTGTTACCCAATGATTTTGTAGCACATATGGATAAATGTAATTGATACATCTTATACCGTATGCTATATTGTTCTAAGATTTTTAAGTCCATAGAATATAATTTATTTCATATTGCACTAATTCTTTTTAAATCCTCGGTTATTAAAGAAGAGATTTATTTTGGGTACAAGCCTACAAAAGGTCTGTCTGTCACCACGACTACGGTCGAAGCGAAGCGGTACTTAAGTGTTCTCCGATGAACCTCCGTTAGCTGGGACAGTACCTCTACAGCTAACCCAAGGTTGATCGATGCTTTTTAAACTAAAGATTTATTTAGATCTAGTTGCAGTTGTTATCTGATAGATTTTTAATTTTAGATTTGATGGATAAATATTATTTAATGATTTCTATTTTTACAAAAGGTAGCATATGTTGATCTATCTTGTCGATTGTGAGATTCTATAACATAGATCAATTTATGTCACCTTTTGACTTATACGATTATTCATCATGCTAATTTGAAATATCTTTTGATTGTTTTACTTTTAAATGTTTATTTAATGGATATTTCTTCTTTTGTCTAAAGATGATTGTTTTTCATATTCGTGACTACTCACTGAATATTATGGTATTGTGATTTCATCTTTAGCTTGTGTAATATTCGTAATATTAATGATTTTGAGCTTTACATTATCTTCTTATTCAAGTTACTTACTGTCTACAACAGTAATTTTTTGCGGGAGAGAAGGCATGCTAATTGAATCTCTCTCTCAAAGCATCTCTTTTCTTTAACCTCACGGTTGTCAGGTGGACACCGTGCTAAGGCTTTAAAAGGAAAGAAATAAACTTTGATTAGAAGATCTAATATTTTTGAATTAGTTTTCTACTTTCGAAAATATGTCTCTGAATTTTATTCTTAAAATTTTGTCAATGTTATTATTTTTGGATATAGCCATGTAAAGGTAGAGCAGTTAATTGTTTCAATTATCCCCTTGCCATGCCATATATCTAGAATACACTTTTCTTTGGACATTTATCTAGTTATATATATTTGTTCAAATGGATTTATTTATGATTTTTGGATTCTTTTGTTGAAATTGTTTCTGTGATTCGAATCACCAGCTTTCAGTCTAAAGACTAAATGGACGCATTCGAACATTTACTAAGACAGTTTTTCATAATAATTCCATATTTTTGAAAAATCTTTTTGATTTCTTTTTGTTTTATTGAATCTATCCGGTACTCAAATGTTATTATTAAAGACAGTTTTTAAAATCCTTTAATGTCTTGAAATATTTCTTTTATATATATATTGGAGATACATATTTTGTTTGTTTATCTTTAAGCATTTATTTATTAGATATTTCTTTTTCTGCCTAAAGATGATATTTGTTTTGAGTTTGGAATTTTATATGCATTTGATCAAAGGAAAGAAAAGATGCATATCTTGGATATCCCTTAGATCTTGTGATTATTTCTTTTATCTATTTTATGCATATAAATTATTTTGAACTATATACGCATATTTTAAGGGGGAGCAAATTAATTGTTTTAATTATTTTATGCCCTTAATATGTGGTATACCTAGTTCACCATGGACATATATTATTTTACTTAAAATATCTTGTTGAGTTGTTCATGATATTTAGATTTGTATTAGATGAGATTATTATTATTTATTTTTAATTCTCTCATTCCAGTTTTTAAAAATTATCTTGCCAAATATATATCTAATTATCCTTATTTGATTGATTTTAAAATTAATTTAATTTATTGATAATCCTTTTGAGTTTAACTGTTTTGGCATTTCTAATTTAGATTTTATCTTAAAGTTCATGATTATCTATATTTAGACTGATCATACTTTGCGGGGGAGCATTCAAGTCGACTGAATTTCTCCTTCTCACGTATTTTGTCTTCATTACCTTCATGTTTATCTGATGGATATATTTCATGCTAAGGTAATTGAATTCAAATGCATGAACTTTGGTATAGATTTTGCATAGATTCTAGTATACGTATTTTGATCTCTTTTCGATGATTATACTCTTTATGGAATTGATTCACTAATTTGTATGGGCAAATTATGAATCATATTTTTTTGTGATCATTGTTAAAGTCTCATTATATTTTTGATTTTTTTTTACTAGATCTGCGAATTTCTATTCTTTGTGATTTATTTATGACCAATGATTGATTTCTACTATTTTGATATTTTTTTTGGTCTATTTCAAAACACAATATGATGAACAAAATGTGTTTTGAATGTCAATTTTTGGTTTTCTAGTTGGTAAACTATGTATTGATTGATTTCAATGTTTTTAAGTTCAACCAACTACAGTAGAAACTCTATAAATTAATACTCGATTATTTAATAAACTCTCTAAGATAATATTTTTGGCCGATCCCGACTCGGGGATAGGGTGCTAAATTAATAATTCGCTAAAATTATAAGATAATACATTTTTGATAATTTCTTCAGACCCCATATAAAATATAAATTAATAATTCCTTATATATAGCATATTACATGAATGATTTATGAAGGTTTCTTGAAAAATGACTCAAGAATTGAAGGTTTCTTGAAAATATTTTTAATGTCCATAAAGTGATACACTGAACACAAAAAGCATAATAAGGTGGGAGATTGAAGGTTTCTTTCAAATTGGGCCCTTCATTTGATATACACATGCATTGTATACAATAATTAAGTGGAAGCTTGAAAGGTGTTTGTAAACTACGTAATTATTTTACTATAAATTAATAAAATATTAATTAATATATAAATTAATAATTATTAATTTATCGATTAATTAATAACTCTTTTAATTAATAAATTTTGGTGGTCCCAAGTGTATTATTTTATAGAGTTTCTACTGTATGTTGTGATAAGTTTTTTTATTATGCTTTAGTTATGCAATTTTTTAAACTTATCGTTACACTGTTCTCCTCATCCTTGATCATGATTATTTTTGCTTTCCTCATTTACTTATGCTTGAGTTCATTTTAGCTCTAATTATGGGAGAGCTTATTTTTGATCATGTCAAAGGGGGAGAAATAAGTTTAAGTTAGAGAAATAAGTTTAAGTTAGCACACAATATTCTAGTATTATGTGTTTATTAGTGATACATGCATCTATTGTATATATATTAAACTTAAAGGATTTGCCATAATCAAAAAGGGGGAGATTGTTAGCCCAATGATTATATGATGTTTTTGAATATGGCTAATCAATTAAGTTTAACATAATGATGTCACTAATATTCATGTAATCACTATCATGTTGCTACTTAAACTTAGCATTGTCCTTAATGTTAGCATTGTCCCAAATATTCTATATCATATTGCTATGCTTGTATCATGTTGTTTTGTTTGCCTAACATGTATTTGTAGACATGCTGTAAGCATGATCAAACATGATCAAACCAGGACATATGCAATGGGCCAAAGACGGCGTTATACAAGAAGATTTCTCTGAACCGCCTAACGACCTATCCGGGGCCTCGTATCGGGGGTTTCGCTGCCCGATCAGCGGAGAGGGGTCGAGGGGACAGCGCCCTCCGTCAGGGGTTCGGGGGTGAAGCCCCCGAAAGGTATTCAGATTTCCAGATCTGTTTATCTTTGGACATATGTCGTCAAGTAAAAAAGGCGTCTTCATGTTCTGAAGAAAGGCATCATCAAAGGGCTCTTGGTTTTTCTATTTTATCAATATAATTTTTCATATTTATTGAGTCTAGGAATACGATGTACACTGCATCGTACTGGCAAATAGGCTACCCAAGAAACGTTTTCAAAATATCCTTTCATTTTGAAAACAAGCCCACTTACAAAAGCCCAAACTACTTTCTAACTGTTTGAGTTTTCAAAAAGCCCAAAACCAATTTACAAAAAACCCTGACAGAACTCCAACAGAACTCGGACAGAATTCGGCCAGAGTTCGGTTAGTGAACGTTGCTTTTTGAACTTGGTCTTCCTGCAGTTACGGATCCCAACGAGATTTTCTCATAGAGTTCTGTCCAAATTCTGTCTGAATTCTGTCAGAATTTTGCCTTTGGAAAAACTATAAATAGAGAAGGATTTCGATCATTTCAACTCACTCATTCACTTTCATATCTCTTCTCTATAAGCCTACTACTTCTTCCAAAGTATTCTGAGCTATTCATTTTAAAATCTCAAGCCAGTTACAATCCTCTAGTCGATTTGCCAGTACGGTACGGTCTAGAAGTTTCAGAGCGGTTGTAATCGGAGGCTTGATTGAAGTTACACACTTCACAATTGAAGTTGGTCGAGTACTTCGGATCAAAGCTCGCGTTGTAGAAGTTGCAAGAACTTCGGATGAAAACTTGTGGTGATTTTCCATAGTGGATTCAACTGGAAGCTAGAGTTCTTCCGACTGGACTAGTCCTCACAAGAGGAAAACCAGTATACATCCTTGTGTTTGCGTTTGCTCTCTACTCTCTACTTTTCATTTACATATCTGTGATATATTATCTGTGATCTTGTTACTAACATTTTTAAATAGTTAATTTTCGCTGCCTACTCTATTCACCTCCCTCCCCCTCTAGAGTATTGCGCTTTACAACTCGTTCCTACAATCGGTCCTACACTCTCTTCCTCCTTGATCTCGTACTGAATATTGTTTAGTCCTATATCTGGAGCCGGATCCTCCCTACCTAAGATTCTCTGATTCGATTTTCCGTTATAATCTTTCTTCGTCTTCTAATAGGGTATGTGTACTTATAGTGGCACACAAATTAGTGTTTGATTTTATACTTTATTAATGGTTGACTACAAAGAAAACAATTCATCAGCGGGTTCAAATTTGATGGGAACACTGAAGTTCTTAGTTTTTATGTTATCTTATTTTGCTTACAATTAGAAAATAATCACAGAATCACTTCTTTAATTTGTATTCTTATACAATTATCATTTTCGGAGTTCTACCAAATATACATTTATTTAAAGAAGGATTATTAGTTGGGTGCTTAACACCCTCTCTCTTTTGTGCTGTTATAGAGTTTTGTTTAACTATATTGCCTTGAAGGTTTATTGGCTATGACTTGTATCAAACTATCAATACATTGGACTGATTGTTTCATCAGCCTTCTTTGTCCTGGCAGCATATCCTTATTCAGATTCAATTTGTTTAATGTCACAGCATTTTTGACATGAAAATGATTAATGCATCTTTATATCGAATGTTGACATGAGTATTTTCTGTCTGTTCTTTCTGTTATAGGTAATGGGAAAGACTATTAGCAAGATGAACGATTTATGAAGAAATGCCATTCTGCTAGCAGATGTTTAACATTTATCAATACATGCTTTATTGATTCAGTTTGTTTATATATCATTTTTGGCCTCACTCTTTATTTGAACTTATTATAACTAGTAACTTGTCCTGAAGCATCTTTAGTTAACAGGAATTAGAATTCTGGGCAGTGTAACAATTCTGGCATCTGAATTTCACTTGAAATCTCATGGCTAATACATGATTATGGGGGGAAAACTAACATGAGTAGAGTATGTAACCAAGGGTAACTTATAAGCAAGGTTGGCACATTTTATGTGTCAGTTTGTACCAGGATAATTAGTGTAAGAGGGGGATAGTTGCCTGTGTTTGTATATGCAGAGAGACACAGTACAATCTTGATAGCTAGTGCACCTATGTGTGTGTCTATTTATTCTAACCATGTGTGTGTCACGCGTATCATGTGTATGTGTGGGAGCTGCATCAGTCTAGGCGGTGCAGGATTGGACTAATTGCTGCAAATAGCCAACTGCAGTACAATGTATAGTATAAGGAATGGGTGCTGGAGGAGCTACATAGTAGCATCTGCAATTGCAGCAGGTAAACTGCAGAATTGCAGCAACGCGCTGGACAATCTGTTTGGTAGATGTAGAAGTTTGGGTTTGTGTAGTCAGTGAACTGCAGATTGTATGCAGTATGCAGTGGCATTAGCAGGTAGGTATGCATGTGTGTATATGTTGTTGGTTTCTGGATACCTGATTTCTCTAACAATGCAGTTCAGGTAATTTTCAGCTTTGAGTTCAAGTTGAGTTTTATATTATATCTAAACTGTAAAATTCATCCTCTAAAATTTTGTAGGGTCCAATTCGAGCTTTGATGGATGATCTCAGGTACTTTCGTAGCTCCCCAGTCATCCCAGTACATAGATCAAAATTCTCACTTTATAATCCTAAGGCCGACTAAGATGTCAAAATTTGTTTGTTATAGGTCATCATGGATGCAATACAGTAAATGCAATTTTTGCCTCGTGGATTGCTCTAGGAAAATCTTAGGTTACTCTTCGGGTGCTAGAGGAGGATGGCACAAGTATGTTTATTTTTTAACTATATCTGAATCAATGATCCGGAAGTTTTGTTTGATAAAATTTCCTACGATTAATTTAGTAATACCATGAAAGGAAGTTTTGTTTGATAAAGTTTCTGGCTTATAAGCAAGGTTGGCATATTTTATCCGGAAGTTTTGTTTGATAAAGTTTCTGGCTTATTCATGTGTTTCCAGGTAGCCAATGCTGCTGGCAGCCATGGATGTGGATCGGTTTGTCAATGGTTGAAGGTTTCATTACTATCACTGGTATGTAATGTTATCCTAAGAACAGAGTGCATGTCCTATTGTTTCTTGTTTGTCTCTCCATCACTATTTTAAAGTAGTCGGTGATATCTAGTGTATTAAAATATGTGGCAGTGTTAACAGTGCAGTGTAGCTAAGAGTGTGTTATAAGTGGTGTGTTGCATGTGTGTATTTGAGTGTATGTGAGCAAGGGAAGGTAAACTGGGACTAATGTCCAGCAGTGAGGAGAGGGATTTGTATGTACATACATGCACATGTGTTGTTCCTGTATACAGGAACTACTGCCAACATTTTGCTATGCAGATCCCTGCACATGTGCAGCACAGGCCTGTGCACAACAGGGGATAGCATGGGGTACCTGTTTGCCTACTAATTATAAGCTAAACTATATGTAGGAGCCTATATTCCCTACTGCTAAATCTCTCTACACTAGTATGCCTCTATAAAATCTGAAACCCATCTACCTAGCTGGACCAAGGTTGGACAAAGAACTACCCAAACCCCCAAATCGATTTTCTAATTACTAAACATCACATGGTTGATTCAAATAACTGCCTTAGCTCTTATTTCTTGATTTTTGAACCCGGTGTACATTGTTGGTGAACTATCTTTTGTTATTCTTTGTTGATTTTAGGTAGTAGGGAAATATAGTTTGGTGGTTTGGGATTGGCAAACTGTAATATTGTCCCAGAACAAACTGATAGGACAAAGATTGCGACACAATGGCATCATTTTGATCCCCCAGTGCTGTGAAAGTAAAGTGGGCTGGAAATAATAACCATGGTTTAAAGTATCGGCCGATCCCGATACTCATAGGAATGGTCCGATACCGATTCCGATACCGATATTTTGAACATTGATAATAACATCTTCTGATTTTTTCAAACTTATTTGTATTCAGACTTCCAAATAACTTCTTTTCCATACAAACATGATACAAATTCATGTTCAAATTATCTTACACTGGTAACAAAGCATACATACATATACCAAATGACTTTTTTTCCATACAAACAAGCTACAACATGAGTGCACAAGCCATTTTATATACAATTACCACCCATTATGTAACATAATTTGATGTGTTCAATCCATATACATTTGTCATGACATTGTTATTTAAGACCATGCTATTAGTAGTCTAGGATTAAATGACATTGTTATTTCTTTTTACTGAATTCTGAAAGCTTTACCATATTTATAAAAAAAATCTACATTGGGATGTTATATTGTCCATTGTTATTTTTTCATAGAGGTTATTAGTATATAGACTGTATAGCAGTACCTAAAGCATGCTATCATGCCTGTAACTAGGGGTGATTGTTGTATTGTGCTAGATCAAGTGTAGAATTCATTATCTGCAGGTTGTTTTTTATGAGGCTGATTTGTTTACTTCTATTTGCAGGTCCTTCCAATGCTTTTTGTACCTATTTTGCAAATGATGGGAGATGCCACTTTGAAAAATCAAATATGTTTTGGACTTGTGTAAAAAGTTGTAGATTTTATTTTGTAAATTAAGTGAATGCTTAATGATGTAAAACTTGATTGGAGAACACTCGAAGTGATGTAAGACTTGGATTTCATTTTGTGAACAATGGGATATTACCTTTAAATATGTTTTATAGAAATCGCTTTGTTAATATTGCGGCTATGCTTTGTTAATGTTGCGGCTACCATATGCATTTGCGATTAAATAAAATAGTTCTGTATGAATTTTTGTTGCATATAAAATTCAATTATATATTTTATATATAAACAGGAATTAGTAATTCCATAATAATTTAAACAATTTGTAAGTTTTTCGGACGATTATAGTACTGTAACAAAAAGTAAATTACTTTTTTTGGGACTTTTTAAATTTTCGTCCCTTATTTATTAGGATGAAATATATCTGTTACAAAAACTTATTTTTTGGGACAAATTAATAAACCGTCACACAAAAGCATAAATTTGAAAACTTTTGAGATGTTTTGCCTAACCGTCCTTTAACAGTAATTAGGACGGCAATATCCGTCCCTAAAGTTTTTGCCACGCCACCCTAATAGCACCGTCCATTCCCGTCCCAAAGGCCGTCCCAAATATTTGTTGGGACAGTAATTGCAGTTTTTAAGACAGTTTTTTGTTGTCCCCAAAGGTCACTTTTTTGTAGTGGGCAAGACCATGTAAGCTTTGAACTTTAGTCATTGTCTTTGAAGTAGGTCAGCCATGAATTGCTCGAATCTTCTCTTCGTCAACACTGAACCATCTTCACTAGTCACAAATTCCAAGAAGATAAGTTGGTTGGTAAAGAAGCTAAACTACTTCTTAATTCGGAGAAGATTGAGAAATTTTCTGAGGTGCTTCAGATAATCAGCTTGGCTCTTGCTATAAATAATGATATAGTCAAAGTAGATGACTATAAAATTTATTATCAACGACTTCAAAACATGATTCTTGATGCGCAAGAAGGTTATTGGCCGGCGCATTCAAAAGTTCGAAGGGCATAAAGAACCATTTATAAAGTACTTTTCGGATCTTAAAAATAGTCTTCCATTCATTACCAGGTCGGATCTGGATCTTATGGTAGTTGATGGTGATGCGGTTGACAACCTGATTGTCAATGCACATACGCCACAAAGTCGTCCTTCTTTTGGCACAAGCTCATGTTCATAAGCTTTCGTCTCTAAGAATGTATTTAAGTAGATAACATGCAAATAAAGAGGTAGCATTGAAGCTGTTTGAAGAAAACATATATATAGGACTTTTTGTAGTATCTTAAAAATCCAACAGAGGCTGATGATCGAACTTAGACGATTTATAAAAAAAATGGAAGAAAATATGTATATAAACTAGTGTAGCGTGAATTGCTCGAATCTTTTATATATATATATATATATATATATATATATATATATATATATATATATATATATATATATATATAAGAGGCTTATTTTAACTTGATACCTTAAAAAAAATTGTACAACTTTATACCATCAACTGAATTATTTTTAACTTGCCAAAAACAAAAATGAAACTACCCTTTCCACCCAACACCCACCTTCACTTCTACCCGCGTCTCGGTTGCCACACCTCCCGTCCAGCCTGCCCCATCCTCCATTAACCCGCCCCTCTCCTTTTTCTTCGTGCGTAACAATGGAAGGAGGAGCAGCGGAGGGAGGGGACGGAGGAGGCAGCGGAAGCGAGGGGGTGGAGGAGGTAGCAGGGGTGGGGTGGGGGAGGGGCGTAGGTGAGACAACCGGGAGTGGTTGGCAAGGGGCAGGTGGGAGGGGCGTGGGTGGGACAGCCGGGAGGGAAGGGGTGCAGCAAGGGCGAGGGGACGGAGAAGGCAATAGGGTAGAGGTAGGGCGAGAGGGCAGGTGGAGGGGCATGTGTGAGGCAGTTGGGAGGGAAGGGATGCATCGAGAGCGAGGGGGCGGAGGAGGCAACAGAGTGGGGGTGGGGCGGGGGGGAGGGGTGGCGGCACACCCAGATGGGAGAGAGAGTGAGAGATGGACAAAAGTATTTTCGTCCTTTTTTCTACTTTATCAAATTGTAAATTTTTTTTTTAAAATATATCTTAAAAATGCTTAATTGCAACTTGATACGCTCAATTCTATTTTTCAACTTGATACCCTAAACTTTTTTACTCGACAAATTGATACCATCAACTATTTAATATTTTCAAACAGATACCCAAAACTTTAAACATGACAAAATTATCCCTCCCTTCCCTTCCCTCCCCAACCCCAACCCCACCCCACTTCCCCCATCCCTCCCCCCCCCCCCCCTTGGCTCACCACTCCCCTCCCTACCCCCGCCCCTTGCTGTCTCCACCCCCTCTGGCCACTCTCGTCCCCCCACACACACCCATGCTGCCCTGTCGTCGTCCCTGCTCCCCCCACCACGCTTGCACCATCCCCCCCCTCTCTCCAGGCGCACGCGATGGCTGGAGGGTGGAGGAACGGGAGGGGACGGGTAGGTGGCCGGAGGGGGGGCGGAGGCGGACTAGTGCCGGAGGGGGCTGGGGGGAGGGGGGAGGGGGGGGGGGGGGGGGGGGGGGAGATGTAGTTTTAAGTTTAAATTATGTGTACTTTTGTCTCTTTTTTTTCAGGGTATCAAGTTGTCGAGTAAAAAATTTTAGGGTATCAAATTAAAAAAAATAAAATAGTTAAGAATATCAGATTATAATTAAATCAATTAAAATATTAAAATAGTTGAGAATATCATGTTAAAATTAATTCTATATATAATTTTCCAACTAATTTGCTTATTTAAAACAAAAGAATCTTTTTCTATGTTTTGCCCCTTTTACAGACACAAACAGAGATGCACATCTTTGTCCCACGTGGGGGGCCATAACTCATACACTCTCTTGCAATTGATAAGTGCTATCTTGTTTTTATTGTGCAAGTAACTTAACAATCAATTTTAGCCTCCTGTTTGTTGAAAACAAGCTGCTCCTTGCATCCGGTTTTCCAACTCACATCTCATCATATAAAGTCCCACACCATACCCCCTCTTCTTCATCATCCAAAAAAAAAAAACACACAACCACCACCACCAAGAACAATCATACTCAATTGTTACAGAGCATGGCGAGTTCAGCTAGCAGGGCCTCTTCTTTGGTTGTGGCAACATCAGTCATGGCAGTGGAAGCACTCAAGGATCAGGTTGGCTTGTGCAGATGGAACTATGCATTGAGGTCTTTACACCAACATGCCAAGAACAACATGGCTTCTCTTTCTCAGGCCAACAGAAACATCTCCTCCTCCTCCTCAAGCTCTTCTGCTGCTGGTTATTGTGTTTGTAGATTGAATAGAGACATCGAAGAGGAAGCAAAGCAATCTGAAGAGTCATTGAAGAAGGTCATGTACTTGAGCTGCTGGGGACCTAATTGAATTATAAGATGTTAGCTTCATAGTTTTCATGTGTTAATTTCTCGACACTCAGTTTAAATGGTGACATCTTTTGCAATTACCTATATATATTTTTTACTGATCTCTTTTGTAATGTTGGCACGTGGTGCTCCATTTTCCTCCTGGTTTTGTAGCCGAGACGCCATTAAACAAACCACATATATATTAGCCCACTGTATTTAGTATAGCAGTGGTCCTCACGGGAATAGAGGGGACGAGTGTGATTCGGCCACGCAGGCCTACGACCCGCGGCAGAAACCTCTTGCCATTTATCATTGAGCTTTCTATTCCTACAACTAAATGCTGAGAGCATCTCTCTATTGTGAGTTTGAAAAAAATGGTTGCCACGTAGGAATGACAAGTATTTTTTTCAAAAGTATTTCTTCAATACAAATATGAAATAAATTGTGAAGTTGATATGACAATGACATGACAAGAAGAATGTGAAGTTGGTTGTCTAGATCTAGACAATGCACTTTACAATAACTTTATGTCCACATCATCAATTATGAATAAAAATATATATTAAAAAAAAAGAAGTGAAAAGTTGTCTTGGAAGTTAAAAAAAAGAAGTAATTTTATTGTCTTCTCAAACTTTTGCATTGGAGAACACATTTTTATCTCATTGTCTTGTGTGAATGTCATCTTGCAACATAGGAAAGACATTGCCTTGTGCCTCATACTACATAGGATTCACAACACAAAACAAAAGAACAGGGTTGGAGATGCTCTTACAATTCACTTACAACCAACACGGTCTTCGATTGGAGGAGGGAAGTGGTGGTGTCGGATGGACCCCATCAGGCCCCAATACCATGTAGCAGTGGGTGAATGGAAGAGGGGGAAGTGGTGGGGTTGGATGGAGCCTATGTAGCAGTGAGTTAATGAAGGAGGGGGAAGTGGTGGGGTGGGGTTGGGTGAATGGAGGAGGGGGAAAGTGGTGGGGTCGGATGGGGTACATGTAGCCGGTGAGAAGGGAGGTAAGACCCATGTATACGGGATGTAAGAGAGAGAGATTGTAAGAACATTGTAAGTATTTGGTTGTGGACTTAGCATTTTTCTTTATCATTTCGTTAAATAAAATTGATTGGAATAGTGTCATGGTTTTGGAAAACCAGTGTGAGACTCGTCTCACAGTATCGGTATTTATATACGGATACGTATTTTGTATTGTATTTCGTATTTTTTCGGTTTTCGAAATGCTTTAAAATTTTCCCAAATTATAGATTTTCTCCTTGGCCGGTATACCGACGGTGTACCGGAGTATACCGACGGCATGCCGCCCGGACAGATTTTTCCACATTTTAGATATTTTCGATTTCAGATATTTTCGTGAATAGTGTTTCCGATATTTTCATGAATAGTGTTTTGGATATTTTGATGAATAGTGTTTAGATATTTTCGTGAATAGTGTAGATGCATTCTATTATCCAATGGACGA
This sequence comes from Iris pallida, assembly GCA_029216955.1. NCBI lineage: Eukaryota > Viridiplantae > Streptophyta > Magnoliopsida > Asparagales > Iridaceae > Iris > Iris pallida. The sequence continues at coordinate 13,862,615 of JANAVB010015000.1, forward strand.
TTGGTTTTCTTTCAATGGCTAGGATTGATCTAGAATTTTGACACGGATCATGATCCGACGGTCATGATTAATTCACCCTCTCTATATATATCCTATGAGTTTCTCTCTCCTCTCTTTTTCTTTTCTTTCTCCATTTCCTCTTCCTTCTTCCTCAAGCCTAGGAAAGCTTGGCCTTGAGGCCTAGAGTATGGTTTCGTGCCCCTCTTAATGGTGGAGTAGAAGATTAGGCTCGATTGCTAAAACCTAGGCAAGTACATCTTGCTCAAAAGTGACATGACCATACCTTATTTTTGTTTTCCATAGAAACTAAAGTTTTATTGGCCTATAATATGCTTCATTAAATTGTTAACATGTTTAGTATATAGCACTTTTGGTTTTGATCGACAGTATTGCGTAGATCTGAGTTTCTAGATATGATTTTCGAGTATTTTGAGGTTTTGATCTACCAAATGTTTTAATTTGTGAAAACTAATACTTCCATGTTGTTGGAAATTCAATTCTATTCAATTTTGACTTTTGAAAGTCCGAATTTCGATTTAAAATGAAATTTTTATGGCCGAAACAAGTTTTAGCGAAAATCTGAATTTTGTTGCTGTTTGGAAAAACGGTATACCGCCGGTATACCGCAGTATACCGCCGGTATGCCGGTTTTTGCACCAGAAACCTTCTGTCTTTAGTCCGGTATACCGCCGGTATGCCGCAGTATACCGCCGGTATGCCGTTTTATGCTGTTTTAGGCTGTTTTTGTCCGTTTTTGTCCGTTTTTGATCATTTCTCGATTGTAATGAACTCTTAACATGATTAGATAACCTTGGATAGTTAAAGAATGATTGTACACTCTATATACATGGTACATGCTTATGTTCACGTATTGTTCTATGTCCAGATTATAGATAGTGGCCTGTCATGATGCACTCCAGATTACTGTATATGCCTAGCTCGATTCAGTGGCTCGTAGTAGCGCACTCATGACTTGATTTTCTTATTGATTTCTAGACCCGATATATGAGTACATGTTCTTTCTTGACACCGTGGATATAGCTTGTTGAATGTTAATCTATTGCATCTTGGCACTGGACAATCGAGTGTGAGTATTATTCCGTGTATCACGTGATGTTAGTACGGGGATGTTCGTAAGTGATAACTTACGAATTACTCGTACATAACACACGTCATCTTAGGAAATTCTTGAGTGTCCACGACTTGAGAACTTGACATGAATATGATAAGGTAAATGACTAGTAAATTCAAGTAGATCATTGTAGGAGGAAATTCGCACTACCAACCCCGAGCTCCAAGGGTCCCATGAGGCATGGCTCAACCCTGCTAGGCAAGGGCTCCATGACCTACCAAGTTTGCGTGTATTGATATACGATCGAGTCACATGTCGTGCCGGGTTGTGGCACAGTCAGTTATATGTTTTCTTTTACAAGTATATGATATGGTTGTTCATGTTACAAGTCTAGACACGTTTCATCTGCCAGCAGTCTTGTTGGGCAATAGATGTACTACTCGTACCCCTGGACATTTGGGTATCTGCAGTCAGGTAGTTGCGAAAATCCTCAACTTGCATACTAGTAATTAGGATTGTGATAACCCTAGCTAGTTAATGATAGAAAGCCGTAGGCAATGATTGGCCGTGCACTTTTGATTGTGTGTTACCTTATATGCTCTTGTGTCGGTAAGTGGCCAGAGGCTAAGTTCTGCTAGGGGAAAGATCTGCAACTGTCACGCCCCAGAACCAGAATACTGGAGAGCGGAGGAATGACTCAGCCAGCTACGTATTACGGGTAGATGAATACCGTATAATACGATCAATGCTGTCTACAAGACGAGGGGATGCATACTACATAAAAGTCTCACTATAGTCACTTCCCATCTATTGTCTCAATCATTCGAACAAGAAACAAAAATAGAGAACATGTGAGATAAAGCAGTAAGGCGTCCCAAACGTTCAGTCAAAACGTTCTTGATATCTGGCTTTACAAAACATAGCCAGATGATGTAGCAAAGTGTACACAATTGTTACCAGCTGCAGTCTGACTTAATTACAATTATGTAAAAGTAAGTACAAGACAATCCGACTAACATGTCGGTGCCAAACGGCCAAATATAAAGTAGATAACAAAACGGGCGGGAAGTAAGAAACCCACTCGAGTCCTCCTGCGATCATCCCTCTAGTGTTGACCATCTTGGAGGTAGAAGTAAGCTGGATCCTCGGGGACTGACTCTAAATCTGGCCATGCAAAACCAGAGAGGTTAGACCTCTAATAGCAAGTACCGCAAGGGAGCACGATATGAGGAATGAAGCCAGTAATAAGAGAATATGATAATAGATCTCTGCTATCTACTAGGACTCACACAACATCACGACACTTCGAACCAACCTCCCAACCAAACAAGGACAGAAGTTGGCCCGTCATGTCCTGACATTCTGATCATCTCGGTAGTTAACAGAGGAGATATAGTACACAAACAAATCAATTTAAACGGCCAGACAACTACTACGGCTTGCTATTGTGAGTCCCAAGTTATCCTGGAATTATACAATAAAAGATTTCTCAGTTCTTACTATGCGCAAGCAAGGCTAGTTTACCCAGTCAATCAATTGCGCCATTCATGAATTAGACGAGTCCCAGCGGGACGCCCGTCATTAATATACAATATTCAATAGATAATATAACCAGATACCGCTCCTTACCCGTGTGGCAGATTTGCAGCATCTGTGGGGACCAACCGGCTTGTCGGGCACTACTATTCCCAAGAGGGCTGCCATGTAAGAACTCAGAAATCCATTCTCTCCATGCAATCATTATTTTATTTAACTTAATAGTCTCTATGTTGAGTGAAGTACCATGCCGTGGATCATGGTCATTCAGAATGAGTACTTTCGTACGGGGTACGATATGCGCAACTCTACAATGATACCAGTGCGGTCAGGTTGTAGGTCTTACATAGCGTAATGCAACAATCAAAACTAACCACGGAGTAATCATGCCTTGACCATAAAGTATACATGCTTCTTTGGTAAGATAAATAAATAATAAATGAATTGAAGCCTGCATGTGCCTGTATGCCAATATTCGGGATTAGCCAGTCGATTTCAATAGTTCATAATTAATATGAACGTGTCTCATTCATTCAATTCAAAGACGACTAGCCAGTCTCTTAGTTCCAACTAGGAACGCTTGATCAATTATTAATCAAGGTCACAATCATTATCAATGGTGACAAGGCATGAAAGTCAACTAGTATTCAGTGGGATCGAGTCTACAACTCTCAGGGTTTAATTCCAGTCAATCGGGGTATCTATAACTCAATTCACGACACATGGTACATCCCACGTAACAATCTATATTTAACAAAAATATTAACATATCATGATTTTATCAAGTTTATGCCAAAAGGCGTAAGGATATAAAATGGACGTTAAATATCTAATAAAATATCAATATACAGGGCTATAAAAGATCCAGGGTAAGTAGGGTCAAGTCATGCTACGCTCAAGTCAAGCTATGCTCAAGTCAGCTACGCTCAAGTCAGCGTACGCTCAGGTCAAGCTACGCTCAAGTCAGCGTACGCTCAGGTCAGGCTACGCTCAAGTCAAAGAGGCAGCGTATGGGCTCCATACGACTCATCACTATCCAAGCCAGCGTACGCAAGTCATACGCTTCCAAAAGGCAGTGTATGAACTCCATACGACTCCTCACTATCCAAGCCAGCGTACGCAAGTCATACGCTTCCAAAAGGCAGCGTATGAACTCCATACGACTCCTCACTATCCAAGCCAGCGTACACAAGTCATACGCTTCCAAAAGGCAGCGTATGAACTCCATACGACTCCTTACTATCCAAGCCAGCGTACGCAAGTCATACGCTTCCAAAAGGCAGCGTATGAACTCCATACGACTCCTTACTATCCAAGCCAGCGTATGTACTCCATACGCTTTCTCTTCAAGACAGCGTATGCAAGTCCATACGACACCTCATCAAGGTAGCGTATACAAGACCATACGCCACCAAAAGGCAGCGTTTGAGGCAGACTGCACTGCGCTAAAGAGCGCACGCAGCTCAGTGGCGCTAGCTAAAAAGCTCGCGTACATTGCTCACTGTCTTCTCCAAAACCGCAAGAACTCCATGGTTGCACCCAAGGCTTCAAAAGTCCATAACTTGGTCAAAATAAGTCCAAATCCAACTTTGCAAAGGTCAAATTTAGGTAGAATAAAATTCTCTACAACATGGGACCATCAAAACTTGCAAACAAAGAAGTTTGATAGATCAAAACCACCAAAATCCAAAAATAACTCATTTCTAGATCTACAAAAATTAAGACTTCGAAATGAAAAATTCCAAGTTCTAAACTCTCTTAGGATCACAAGGGGAAGAGAATGGAACCATAAAAATGGGTCCTCATGAAGAAGCAAGATGTACTTGCCTATGGGTTTGGTAGGTGGAGAGAGTAATGAGAAAGAAGGAGAAGAGTAATTGTGAATGAGAGTAATGAAGAGAGAGAAAGAGTTTGGGGGCTTTAAATGGAAGGGGTGGTGGTAGGTGGGTTCGGTTCATGATGAACCACCATAACCCAAAAATAAACCAACCTAGGCCAAACCTAAAGTAAGCTAAAGCAGAGAATAAAAGCAGGAAGTAAAATACAGAAAATTAATTACAGGAATTTTAATTTGCGTGAATTAAAGGAATTAAAATACAGAACAATACATGATAAATATTAAATAAATACATTTAAGCAGTACATGTATTAAAAATACGTATTCTGGGAACGGAAAGTGACATCTCTACCCTCCTTAGAAAAATTTCGTCCTCGAAATGTCAAATCCAAGCAGGATAGGAATATCAAGGCCAAACTAGTACAAGCAATTTAAGCAAGCAATCATTTTACAATATCCATAGCAAGTAACATATCTATATTCAACAATCTACGATATCAAGCAATTCTACCCAAAAGGTGATAAGCATGAGGAATCAAGACAATCAAGGTACACAGAAAAAGATATACCTTGTGAGTCAAACAGGTGTGGATACCGTGATCGGATATCATCCTCACATTCCCACGTTGACTCTCCCAAAGAGTGATGACCCCAAGCAACCCGGACAAGGTTAATTGTTCGGTTCTTGAGTATCTTCTCTCTTCGGTCCAAAATGGACATAGGCTGCTCCTCGTAAGACAGGTTGGTACCAACAACCAGTTTTGAATGATCGAGGATATGGCTGGGGTCCGATACATACCTTCGCAATTGAGATACATGAAACACGTCATGCACCTCTCGTAACGAAGGTGGAAGGGACAAACGATAAGTAACATCGCCTACCCTATCAAGGATAACGAATGGTCCTACGTATCTCGGACTCAACTTCCCGCGAACGCTAAATCTAATGACCCCACGGGTAGGTGAGATCCGCAAGAACACGTGGTCCCCAACAGAAAACTCTAGCGGCCTACGATACTGGTATGCCCAATGACGATGTCGATCCTGCACAACTCGAAGTCGCTCTCTAATTCCCTTAATCACTTCAACCGTCTGGATAATCATTTCTGGACCTAGTATCTTTCTTTTCCCGATATCATCCCATGCTAGTGGCGATCTACACTTCTTACCATATAGTGCCTCAAATGGCGCCATCTGGATACTGGCTTGATAACTGTTGTTGTATGAAAACTCAACTAAGTGCAGGTGGCTTTCCCTAGATCCTCCAAAATCTAGGGTACAAGCTCGTAACATATCTTCCAAAGTCTGAATTGTCCTTTCTGATTGCCCGTCCGTCTGCGGATGGTAAGCCGTGCTAAATCTTAACTTGGTACCCAGACTATGATGCAAGCTCTTCCAGAAATGTGACGTAAAGCGGGTATCTCGGTCTGATACAATACTGACAGAGACTCCATGCTGCCTGACTATCTGTTGCATATACAACTCTGCCAACTTTTCTGTAGATTGCCCTACTCTGAAAGGAAAAAAGTGTGCTACCTTTGTAAGCTGATCTACTATCACCCAAATAGCATCTTTACCACTTGGTGATCTCGGTAAACCGGTCACAAAGTCCATTGTGATGTGTTCCCACTTCCATTCCGGGATAGGAAGCGGTTGTAATAATCCAGCTGGCCTCTGCTGTTCTGCCTTTACTTGCTGACATATCAAGCAACGGGAAACAAACCTAGCTATCTCCCTCTTCATCCCGTTCCACCAGAAGTGTTGCTTGATATCTTGGTACATCTTGGTCCCTCCAGGATGTATAGAATACTGAGAACTGTGAGCTTCTGTCATTACTTCCTGTCTGATATCTCCACTAGGTACACATAGACGAGATCCAAACCTAAGTGTATCGTCTTCGTGGATTTGTATCTCTTTCCTGAGTCCTGACTCACATTCTGCCCTAAGCTTCTGAATTCTTGGGTCCTGTGCCTGAGCTGCCTTGATCCTGCCTACCAAGTCAGATTGAACTTGTAGACTCGCCATAATTCCTATATCATTAGGAAGTATAACCTCGATGCCCATCTCCTGAAGGTCTTCTAAGATATGCTTCTGCGTTGTCAACATAAATGCGCCGCCTCTTCTGCTGAGAGCGTCTGCTACCACATTAGCCTTGCCTGGATGATACTGAAGCTCCACGTCATAATCCTTGATTAGCTCTAACCATCTTCTCTGCCTCATGTTCAGCTCCTTCTGAGTAAAGATGTACTTCAGACTTTTGTGGTCTGTGTACATGTCCACTCGGTCGCCATATAAGTAATGCCTCCATAGCTTCAAAGCAAATACTACTGCCGCCAGTTCCAAATCATGAGTTGGATAATTCTTCTCGTGGTCCCGAAGTTGCCTAGATGCATACGCTATCACCTTCCCATGTTGCATAAGGACACATCCAAGTCCTTTACCTGACGCATCATAATATATGGTAAAACCTTCGGGTCCAACTGGCAATATAAGAATAGGCGCTGATATCAACTTCTGCTTTAAATTCTCAAAAGATGACTGGCATTCTGCCGACCAGACAAATGGTACATCTTTTCGTGTTAAGCGGGTCATGGGTGCTGAAAGTCTTGCAAAATCTGACACAAATCTTCTGTAATATCCTGCCAATCCCAAGAAACTCCGTACATCAGCTACGGTCTTGGGTACTGGCCAACTCTCTACTGCTTCTTCCTTCTTGGGATCTACTGCTACTCCAGCTCCTGATATGATATGACCCAAAAATAAAATATGATCCGACCAAAACTCACACTTGCTGAGCTTGGCATACAACTGGTTCTCTCTCAGAACCTGTAACACTTTCCTGAGGTGGTCTTCATGCTCCTCTTCACTAGCAGTGTATACAAGAATGTCGTCGAGAAATACTACGACAAACTGATCTAAATACGGCATAAAGATACGGTTCATCAAATCCATGAATATAGCTGGAGCATTGGTCAAACCAAACGGCATTACTAAGAATTCATAATGTCCATACTTCGACCTGAATGCTGTCTTGGAAATGTCTTCCTTTCGAACCCTCACTTGATGGTACCCTGAACGAAGATCTATCTTGGAGAAAACTCTAGCCCTGCTCAACTGATCAAACAAGTCGTCGATTCTGGATAGTGGGTACTTGTTCTTTACTGTTGCCGCGTTAAGCTTCCTGTAATCGATGCACAATCTAGGTGACCCATCCTTCTTCCCTACAAGTACCACTGGTGCTGCCCATGGCGATATGCTGGCTTGGATAAACTTTTTCTCCTTCAATTCCTCTATGTGCTGATACACCTTGGCCTGCTCCGAATCCGCCATTCTGTAAACCCGATCTAATATTGGTTTAGTTCCAGGTGCCAATTCTATGCTGAACTCAATATCTCTAACCGGTGGTAGAGTTGGAAGTTCTTCGGGAAATACGTCTAGAAATTCTTCAACTACCTTCGGAACTAGAACTTCTTCCATTGCCGTTACTACTCCCTGCTCATGCTGAGTTGCCTTTGACCTGACTAAGGTGAATCTCTTCATGCCTGGAATATCAAAAGATACACTCCCACTACGACAATCTATTGTCGCATGACTGTCTTTCAGTCAGTCCATGCCTAAGATAACGTCGAAATTTCCAACAGGAAATTCTATCAACTGGGCGGGTAAGGAATGCCCGCAAACTACAACACTATACGCTAGAATAACTCTACTAACTCCTACGATCCCATTGCCAGTGAGTATATTCAACCTCCCTGGAAATGCCTCGAACTCCATTCCTAGCCGTGTCATAAATTGTGCAGATATAAATAAGTGTGATGCTCCCGAATCAAACAATGCTACTGCAGGATATGAGGCGACGAGAATGTTACCTGCCACAAAATCTTCTGATGCTAATGCCTCCTCCAAGGACAGTGTGAATGCCTGCCCTCGACCTCCTTGCTGGTTCCCATGCTGTGGCCTAGCCTGGTACTGCTGCTGGCCCCTGCCTTGATGATGCTGGGGTGGTCTATGCTGGTGTTGCTGTATCGGCGGTCCCTGCTGCCGAAACATCTGAGCCTGTGGCATTAACGGACGCTGGGCCAATGGTCTCACTGCCACTGCTGGTCCTCGATACTGTCCTGCCCCTGGTACTGGCAGAGCAGGAAACTGTTGCCCTGGTCCTCCTGACCTCGAATTCAAGGGACATGTGGTAACCCGATGATCTGGATTTCCACATATCAAACACAGTCCGTTCAATGCCCGACACACATCTCACGTGTGCCCCATCTTCCCATAATAAGTACAGCCCGCTGGGGGTTGCTGGTTCTTCTTCTGTTGCTGCTGCTGCCTGGGTGGTGGTACTGGCCCTCGCATTGCCACATCGTGAATGCGAATGCCAAGGGATGGTGCTGTTGTTCGAGGCGCTGCTCCCCCTCCTCCTTCAATCTGACTGTAAGATCTCTTCTGACCTCCAGTCCTTACTGCGATCCTCTGAATGGTGATCTCATGCCTTCGGGTTGCCGTCAATATCTCATCAAAAGTCTGGTAATTGCGCCCCTCTATCAATTATAAGAGCTCAAGATGAAACCCTTGCTGAAACCTCATAGCCCTCTGGGAACAGAAAGTGACAGCAACCCTGGTCCTTGTTTGGTTTAAGGGTTGTAGCTCCAATTCCTAGTAGTTCCTAAACCCCTTGTTGCTTATCGGATTATTATGTTTTATAGTTATATTGTTCAGTATTTCCATTCAGTCATTTATATTCTTGAGATACGTGCATTGGTACCGCACTAGTCTCGATCCGCATTTATTTACTTTTGTCATTATGTTATTGTGTTGTTGTTGGGTTTTGTCATGCACCTCGAGCCTTCCTTGTGGTACTTGCTATTTGGGGTCTGACCCCACTGGTTTTGTATGGCCAGGTTCCATAGTTGATCACGAGGATCTACCGTCTTCTCCTTCGGATGGTTCGCACTCAGAGGACCGATATGGATAGCGAGTGGGTTACTTTTATTTCGTACTTTATCTTGTACTTTCATTTTTTGGTGTATTAGCCAAGGACATATGTTAGTCCTTATTTCTGGATTTTGTTCCCTCCGTCTTAGTACGGCGTTGATGTGTATTCTGGACAGCTGCTAGTTGTACATTTACGTACCTTTTGTATAGTCAGTTGATATATCTTATATTATGTCAGCTCTCATGATTATGTATGTACTTGTGTTTGGGACGCCTTACCCATCTCATATATGATTTACTCTTTATTGCTTCTTATGTTGATTGGATTGAGATAGGAATTGTTCGACCTTAGGAGTCGTCAGTGGCATGCTAGAGTCCACCCACTTGTCTTCTAGACAGCTTTGACCGTATCTCGGGGTACTGGCGTACTCTGATATACGTAGCTGGCTTTGTCTCGCCCCCGATCTCCAGTATTCTGGTTCTGGGGCGTGACAACCAGCCACTACATCATTTCCAAATTCCAAGTACAAAAACTTGACTTACTTAATTGTTATATTTAATTATTAGGCTAAATTTTAACTTGATACAATTAACTATTCATGTTTGGCAACTTGGTACTATAAACTTTGAGGATAGGCAATTCAATATCCTAAAATTTATTTTTCTCAAAAATATCCCCTAACAGACCTCCTCCTCTATAAAACCCATAATTTTGGTCTTAATTAATAAATAGGTTTACAATATTTATTGGATAGTATTTATAGAATAGTGTGTATTATTATTATTATTATTATTATTATTATTATTATTATTATTATTATTATTATTATATGGTTAATATGGGAAAAATAATTTTATTTTTTATTCATACTAATTAATTGATTGCAAATGGTTTTTAATTGTTATTTCTTTGGCTAGTTAACTTGATCCCGTGGTTTATCCCTTTTCTTAACCCAAACCCATTAACCCTTTCCTCAACTCAAACCTGCTAACCCATTTAACTTAATCCCCAACCAGTTCAACCCACTACCCCCAGTCTCCCGGCTACCCCGCGTGAACACCCCCACTCCCGGATCTGTAACCCGTAGTGCAGATCAAAATACTCAGAAACCCATTCATCTCCCAGAAACACCAGAATATTTTTCTCTTTCTAAAATCTTCACAAACCTCTTCTATCTCCACCTACACTTCTCCTCTCCCAAATCGGATCACACCCCGACGCTCCTCATGATGCCCCGAACCTAGCAATACCTCATTCAAGGCATTTCCGTCGCGTCGACCACCGTCGACCGGCCGACCCCGTGCCGACCGGCCAGCCCCCGCTCGCCGCCCACCGGCCGCGCTTGCCCCACGCGCCGCCTGCCGGTTGTGCCAGCAACCGCCGGCCGCCCCCGCACGCACCAGCATCCCGCCGGCCGCCCCGTGCACGCCAGCGCCCCCATCTCCCCCCCCCCCCCCCGTGTGTGCCAGTGCTTCACGCTTGCCAAGCCTACCTCGTGTGCCGCATGCTTCCCGTGTATCGTTTCGTACGTACCCGTTCCCCGCGTGCCCCCGTTCTGCCACCTTTGCGTGACCCCGAGGCCGAGGCAACCCTTCGGTTCTCCTTCTCCAACTTTCCGGTAAGACTTTCTGCCGGAGTTCTGTTCTTTTTCCATATTAGAAACTAGACAAAAAACTCATTCCTGTCTGACCAGAATTGACAGAATAAAGCTCTGTCAATTCCGCGATAATTAGTTTCTTAATTGTGTGAGTGACCGTTAATACGATTAATTAATGTAATAATGGTTGGTTAGTATTGCTAGCAATAATGTTTATGACTTTATAATCATCGGTTTATTTATATAAGTATCAGAATAAATATTAGTTTTATTAAGCTATTTTTGTTAATAAATTATAGGCAAAGGAATTACATTCATAAAAGTGCAATTATTTTAGGAAAAAAATATTAGTTATTATTCCTTATTAAATTATTTAATTATTCGAGTAATTAAATATTTTCTCATTAAGTATTAATACAAATATTTTGTAATAAATATGTAAAATAATTTGTTAGCAGATACTATTATTAGTGTATTATTAACTAATTTTTGAGACGGTATTTAAATTACTACCCTATATATATATTTTTAAAATATTATGTATTACTAAATAAATGATTTTTGTAGTTTTATAATTATTAAAATGGTATTTTTATATTGAGAAGTATCTATTTAAAATACTATGGTTAGTTGATGTAAATAAAACACTAATTAATTTCAAAAGTATTTTCCAGATATTTTATATAAGTAATCTAAATAGAATATTAGTTTATGGAAAATTGTTACTATTTACTAACAAATATAGTATTTCTCACATTATTTGTAATAATTGATTTTATTAGAAAATCATTTTTAGTTACAAATCATAGTGCGTGGTTAAAGGTATTAAAAATAAGTATAGTTTATTTTCTAGAAATATATATAAGTTGGTTAATAATAAAATTGGTCGTTAAGTTAATCGCAGGCGATTATTAATTAATGCCCTTAGAATGGTTTCTAAACCGATTATTAAATTAATGTAGGTTCCAGGACCTAAGTTTGAGGCCATATTTTCCTCTCTCCCTATCAGCACCGGAAAAACTAAGGCAAGTATCATACTATTCATGTTCGCATTTTAATTAATAATTAAATGTATTGCATTCAGTAGGAATATATATATTGTATCAACACTGGTTCACGAGATCCCTCTCGAACCCCAAATTGACTGCTTGATTGACTTATTGACTCAGGAATTGAGGAGTAGTATAGCAATTGTGACCAAAGTCATGTTACTACTATTGCCTCTCTCGTGCTAACCCCTATTGCATAGGGGGTTGAACCGTATCGTATACTAGTATTTGGCCAAAATATTAGTATACACATTGAATCTACCAGCCGATCACAGATCTGCTATACACTCAAATCACTATTGAATCATTGTAGATTGCATCATTGTAGCTCTTGAGATTTTATTGCTTGCTGACTTCTTTATTATTATTTAGAAAAAAAAATATTAATGCTTTTAAACTACCCTTGCATCATTTTATTATTTATTAGAATGCTAGATATGGATATATGTTCTTACTCCCCTCCTGACTGGAGACCAATATTTTAGGTGATTACGAGGACAAGGAGCTTACCTTTAGTTCCTACTACGGACCCGATCTGTGTTATGAAGAGGTAGCCAAACCTGACCAGGGAGCCCAGGATTTCTAGTTGGGTCGTTGCTTAGCTTTCTGTTTTCAAGTTGTAATAAAAAATAGTTGTAAAAAAACTAAATACTTTATTTGCTTGTGTGTTTGTTTTCATATAGACATTTAGCTTTAATTTAAAGTTCGAATAAACGTTTTTATTCTCACATTTTAGAATTATCTGCTTATGTTACTACTGCTTGATACAGCTACTGCCGCCGTCTCACAGCGGTGCAGGCTGGGCATGATTCGACTAGACCCAGTATATTGGGATCGAGTCATGACATATTTTTATTGGTGGCCCATGCAGGTCCAGTTCTGCAATATTGGTATAGTCAACTTAGTCTAGACAAACATGTAGTCCTGCAATCTGACCTTAGGTTTAAGAATGACTTTAGAAAAACAGACTCTAGAAACAACTAGAACACTTAGACTATTTTCACCTTGTCAAAACATAGGGCCGAATTTATCTATTTATATAATCTATTTTTGCTTGCTTATAGTTTCGTAGGTTACCTTGCTTATGTTTGCACCTAAACCTTTCAGAGGATGGCGAAAGGGAAGACAACCCGCTCTGGGCCTGCTGTCGCAGAGGTTTCATCCTCTGAGAACACCCCTACCCAAGCCCAATCCGACCCTTTTACGTTGTAGCTTACGGATCGTCCTCATGCTGCCCGGACCCTCTGTACTGCTTACACTTCCACAGTGCATGCAACGGCCCTGATTCCTCCGAGGACCACACCATCACCTACTAATGTGATTCCTCCAACTGCCCCACCGGTGCCAGTGGACCCCACCGGACTCGTAGGCCTGCTACGAGGAGTTCTTGAGGCCCAGAGGGCTCAAGCTGAAGCTAATCGCGAGCAGACCGCGATTATGAGAGAGGGCATGTAGAATGCCCATAATACGGCTATGGCAGCACTAGACTCAGCACAGTTCGATCAGAGGCCTGCCAAGGTAAAATAAGGATGATTTGTTAAGTTTTATGTTTCATTGGAGGAATTTAAGTCTAACTAGTAGCCTATTGTCCAGGAAAAAGTCAAGAACATTGAGAATTTCAAGAAGTTGGATCCGCGCCCTTTCAAAGGAACAGATGGCCTCATCTACGCGGATGAATGGCTTGACGACATGGAGTGCCTCCTTAGCATCACTCGACTCCCTACTGTCCTTATGGTAGAGGCTGTAGCTCTACAGCTCAGGGATCAGGCCAGTATTTAGTACAAGAATAAGCCCAAATTCTAGACTGGAGGAACCTCCTGGCGTTCCTTCAAGAAGCAGTTCAAGCGAAAGTTTTCAGAAGCCGCCTAGAAGCTATGGGGAGGCAGTTTCATGATCTGAAGCAGGGAGACCATACAATAAAGGAGTATGCAGCTGAGTTCAACCGGCTCGACAGATTTGTACCCCACCTGATAGAAGACCTAGTGGAGCATGCCAAAAAGTTCCAGCACGAACTGTGAGAGGAGATCCGCACTCTGGTTGCCGCCAATTTAGCGAAGACCTATGACAAAATGCTGAAGGTGGCTCAAGATGTTGAGGCCAGTTTGCCTGCCCGACCCAAGAGGGAGCATCCAGGATCCAGCAACAACCATTAGGGAAACTTCAAGAAGCCCAACAATAACAACGATAGGCCATCTTATCCCCAACAATCTCAGCAGACCGCAGCACCCAACAGAGCACCCCAGCATAGTCAACCGAAGGCGCCCAACTGCACTTATTACAAAAGTTTCGATCACACTGCATAGATTAGCATGAAGAAGTTAGGACATTGCCTTGCTTGTGGGTCTGCCACCCATCAGGTTAAGGACTATCCCATGACATTCAATATGGCTGGAACTAGACAGCAGAGAGGTCTACTACCTATCCAGCAGCAGTACTACAACCAGCACAGAGCAGGGCAGGTTTTTGCCTTGGCCGTTGAGGAGCCAGAACCAGAGCCAGAGACTGAAGAAGATGTCATCACATGTGCTATTTTATTACGTTTGCACCCGACTTTATCTTTATTTGACTCTGGAGCTTCACATAGTTTCAAATCATCGAACTTTATTGTTGTATATCACATATATGTAGGATGTAGTAAGATGATTCGTAGAGTAATGACCGAGGTGGACCAATCCCAATCACGAAGGCTTGCTCCTGCCCTATCACTATCTCAGGTCATACTTTCCTAGCACCCCTTCTAGTAATGCCTCTCCCTAACTACGATATAGTCTTTGGAATGAATTGGCTGAGTAAGCAGCACGCCCTAATAGACTGCCATCGGGGTTGTGTCATCTTTAGTCCACCTGGAGGACCCAAGTTTGAGGTGGTTCGAGCACCAAAGAGCATGGGGTGTGTCTTCTACACTCCATCACAGAAGATACCGGACCCCCTCATCCCCTTTTAGCAGATTTTCTAGATGTGTTCCCCGACAATCTTCCAAGATTACTCCCTGATCGTGATGTGGAGTTCACTATCGACATAGTACCTAGCTTTTCCCCTATCTCACAACGATGCTATAGAGTCAATAAGGAGGCTAAGGAGATAAAGGATCAGATCGACGAGCTCAAGGCCCAGGGATTCATCAGAAGTGGTGCTTCACCCTGGGGGACTAGTCTTATTTGTGACCAAGAAGGACAGAACGGTCCGGATATGCATAGGTTACCGGACACTAAACAACATCACCATCAAGAACAAATATCCCATGCCCATGATTGACGATCTCTTCGATCAGTTGAATGGAACGAAGGTTTTTTTCGAAGATCGATCTCAGGCCCGGATATCACCAAGTCAAAGTGAGGAAAGAAGATATTCCAAAGACGGTATTCAACACCAAATATGGACAATATGAGTTCTTGGTCATGCCATTTGAACTTACAAATGTCCCAGCAGTATTCTTGAATCTCATGAACAAGGTCTTCCATGAGTACGTGGACCAGTTTGTTGTTGTCTTTATCGACGACATTTTGATCTACTCGAAGACCCAAGAAGAACATGAGAAGCACTTGCGGATAGTCTTGGAGACATCGAGGAATGAGAAGCTATATGGTAAGCTGTAACCACCACTTTTCTAAAGCAAGGATAATTTTGAACTTTTGTAAAATTAATCATTTAATAATAGGTTTAAATCATGTTATTGATTTATTGGTGAATTTTGATTATTTTTAATATCATTAAATTAGTGTTTTGTGATTTTGTTATTTAGCTAGTGTAACCTTAGAGCTGCTTAGCTTAAAGACTAACCATGACCATGGCGGCCTAACCCATGTGATTATATTAGCTAATTACCACTTTTTAGGCTAAGAGTGTTTTGGTCATTTTTTATATTTTAATATTTTGGGAATTTTATATATTTAATATTGATTTTACGGGATTTGTTTAGTCGGGTTTGAGTTTTGTCTCATTCCGACTTGTGTTAGTAACCCGGGTAGCTTAGACTCTATACGGGACCCCAAGATTAGTTAGTCATGGCCCACAAATCCTAATAATTAAGTTAGTAAGTTTAGACTAATCCTACTTATTAGATTGGTTAAGTTAGAGGCTTAAACTTAACCCTTTTGATCCCAAACTTGAACCTAAATTAAAATTAACCAAGGGGGATTAGTAGGGGCCTTATTAGGCTTTACCCAAGGCCCAAATAGGGTTAGATGGCAGCCACATATAGGAGGGTTTCCCTTCCTTTCATTTTATTCCATCAAGCCTCCATTTTCTTTCACAAGTGTTCTTCCCCAAATTTAGAGCTTTCCTCTTTGATTTGATCTCCAAATCCTTACATCCCTCCACCAAAACTTCCATCCAACCTTCTCATACTACCAAGGGAGGGTGCTAGCAAAGATTTGGAGCAAAGTACAAGGAGGAGTGTCCTTTTTGGAAGATCTTCGTGTCGGAGCCGTATCCTTGAGAGTATCATTGAGATTTCACTCCCAATTGGTAAAACCAACCCTCTAAATTGATTTTCTATGGATATTAGTTAGTTTTGAATCCATAGGATCCACCTCCATGCATGTACCCCCTTTAGATTCAAGTTTGAGACCATTTAGAGCTTTCTTGAGGATTTTAGATATGTGTTTTGTGTCCTACTTGATAGATCCCAAATTAGGACACCCCATGTGTTTGGTTTATTGCCTAATAGGATTAATTGTGCTTTAAATTCAGTTTTAGAATGGTTATAGAGTGGATTGATCTTAGTTAGGATGGTTAGAATGAGTTTCATTTGGATACCTATGTTGGTATCCAAGTATCTTGGCCTACATGTGTTTCTTTTATCCAAAATAACACAAATTCGTCATAATATTCATCCACGTTTTTAGTAACCATAGCAACTTAGAAATGCCATAACTTGTAGCTCAGAACTCCGATTAATCTTCCGTTTTTTAAAAGAACCGTATCGAAGTTAGATTTCCAAATGTATATTTTAATAAGCCAAAATCGTTCTAGAATTTTCTGTAAAACTATTTGAGTGTCAGTTGTCCGAAAGACAAACGCGTTTTGATGTTTTTGCAATTTCGGGAGCTTCCGGACACAAAAATACGATCCGTTTAAAATTTTGGAAAGCTAACACGAAGGGCTATGACATACTTTATTCCTAGAATTTAGTGAATGTTAAATTGGTACAATATTGGTTTTAAGTAGAAAAGTAACTATACGACATATGCATTTTGTGTATCCTATAAGCCTATGTAGTATGGATATCAAGTGAATGTAGGTATCATAGGTTTTCAAGAACATGTATGATATAGTACATATATCTATTATTGTTAGGTATTATGTGTTAGTTAGTGTGTGTTTATGTTGATACAAATGGTTATCAAGTAAGCCAAATATAGATAAGTTATGTGTCAGGGTATTAAAGTTTTGGAAAAGGTACTAGTGTGATACTTGGGTACCATGAGGATATTGGTATCGTGACACTCAAGTATCATGAGTAAGGATAAGAGAGTTTTGAGACTTGAATAAGGTACCCTATTTGGTATCAAGTATTAGTATTAGAGTTAGTTGGGATATGTTAGAGTTATCTTAGAAGTTAAGATAATTAGTGTATATAGATATCTTAATATCTATGAATATTAGAGTTAGAAGATTAGATGGTTAGTTAGTTAGTGTCTAGTAGATGTTATTGTTAGAGTAGATAGTGTATCTTAGATTTAACTTTTACCTTAAGGTAATAGTTTACCTACAAGGTAAGGTATTGGGTTTACCTTCAAGGTAAAGGGGTTTACCTAGATACTATAGGTTATATATTAGATATTAGTTAACATGCTATGTTAGTACATTAGATAGTTAGTTAGTTAGATATTTGAGGGGCATCTTGGTATCTCATGATACCAAGTTAGTATCTTAAGGTAAATATGAATTACCTTTACCTTCAAGGTAAATGATTAGTTTACCTTATGACCAGGGTATGATATCAAGATACCCAGGTAAGGTATCAAAATATTAAGGTAAGGTAATAGATGTCACGTCCCGCTCCCAGAATACGACGAGCCGAGTACGTAACACCATTCCCAGGCTACGCGACATATGAATACTCTAGTACCCTTATTCGCGATTGTCACATGTAAGGCTCTAGGATAGGTTATCACAGGTCATAATCTTGTATAATAAATCAATATTATTCTACAAGGGACATTCTAAGCTATAAATAGGAAAATGAACTACTCTACCCAGTGTAACAATTAACCCAATATATAAAAGTATACCTGAATTAATGAAATAGAGAATATTCTGATTCCAATATTATTTCCTTCAAAAGTAAAATCTCGTTCTTGTTCTCCAGCTTCCTTTCAACCTGTCGTAGCAGTTCCTTGAAAATATGTCTACAAATCTAGTGAACAATACTAGGTCGTTAATACGACGAGCAAGCCCTCAGTCAAAGGAGTAAAGTGGATAAAGTAAGATGATAAAATTATCGAAATTGAATTGGAGGAAAGGATAATTTTAAAAGTAGATTTAATGATAAGAATTTTCTTATAATATTAGCATCTTTTCTTAAAAGAATTCAAGTGTCAGGTATAAATGTGTAAACCTCAGAAAAATCTTCTATGCAAATACAATATTTAGAGAAACGTTCCTGGATCGCACAACTTCTATTTTCTCAACAATAATCCCATTTATCCGGGATCAGGTTTATACTTGAATGGGAGGTGCTTAGATTTATCCGTCCCACCAGTATCAGGAATCACATAATGATGTGATATAAACAGGATAATACATGAGTTATTTTCGGAGTTATCAGAATCAAGTGTTATAACAATTATCGTATGACTTAAAATTTTTCAAGAATATCGGAACCAGGCTATATTGGATATTACATGGCTGAATTTGGGGATTCGGAATCCAATGGAAAACAGAAAACAGAAAAGTGAGCTAAGCCTTACCTCGGGCATCGTATGGCCGTACGAATGCCGATAACAGGAACTGGTCAGTTTTGTAAAAATATAATATTGCAAAGATTTTGAAGGTGTGATCCAAAGTATTCTCTCCCATCCCAAATGCAATTCTTACCAAAATGTAACTTAGTTAAAGTACTTTCAATTTTGTATCTCATTTTTTGTGTGATAAAGAACACACATTAAACGAGCATAAAGTTAAGTAGGAGATTCCATCTTAGCGGAATAAAATGTCAAACTAGAATTTGTGTGCCCAAGGCAATACTTTCAAGGATTTCAGGGTTATGTTTACATTAGAAAATTTGATAAAATTAGGGACTAGGATTTAACCATTTTGACTTTCCAAAATGGCCAACTCTGAAATTTCTCAAAAATTTCGGCAGAGGCTCCTTTGTATTCGTTGATTATGAAAAATTTTAATGGACAAATATAATAATAAATGGGTACGCCGACCCTTTCGGTGGAGCAACCCTCGAACACCGAAAACTTACACAAGCATTGTATATAAAATGTGATTAATTATAGACTTTCTTACTTTAGCAAGTAAATAAGCAAGTAATAAAATTTTCTTGAGTTATTTGCAACTTGCTAAATACTACCTAAGTTCAAAAACAAATTATTATTAGCGCAACGATATCAAAACCTTGCTTCCAAATCTTATATAAAATAATTTTATAAAATTCGTATTATTGTCTTGCTATAAATTTTATACAAAATTAAATCTAAATATTAAACTTAACTCATACTTGATACACATCATATTTTAGCTTCTTGAGAGTGGGAAAGGAAATTTAAAAAATTTGAAATTTAGTAGGTGTAGGGTTACCTTAACATGTAGGTACCTATAATCATCCATATTAGATACGTAATCATGTCAAACTATATTAATTTGATATATTTTAAAGTATGGACAGAAATGATGTTTATAATAAAACAAAAGTTATTGATCCTACACCTTCAAAACTAACCAGACGTGTACATATCATACTAGAGATATATCCATATGTAAAAAATTTGAATTTAAACAAGTATAGGGATTTTGCCCATAAGTGGAACCAAAATTTAATTTAAGTTTTCATGAAAATATAACTCATGTATTGTGTCCGTAAACTATATCATGATATATAGGTGTCCATGTATGTATGCGACTCATAAGTTGTGTCTACACATCTTCATATATATATATATATATATTTTATATATATATATATATATATATATATATATATATATATATATATATATATATATATATATACAAATAATTTGAATCGAAGTGTCCATTTATTTGTATCCTACACATTGTATCCCAAATTATGTGTATATACATTTATTGTGTCCATGAACAAATTTTCCCCAAATTTAATGCCTATATTAATATCACGTCTTCATAAGATTGAGATTTATCATAATTTTTTCATATATTTCAGAAATAGTAGCTAAACCATATTAATTTAAGAAATTTGTAAAGTCAAATTAGAGAACATTTCTGAGGAAGAAGGAAGAGGACTTGCCTTGGTTGGATGAAGACCTAGTTGTTCTTCCAACCTTTCCTAACATAATCCAAATCAAAATTTTGAATTATAAATATAACCCAATTTTAACCTAAATCTAAAATTGAAAGAAAAGGAGAGAAAAATGGGGGTTTTTATCTAGGTTTTGAGAAGTAGAAGAGGAGGAGGAGAAGGAGGAGGTGGTGCTGGAGGTGGTATCCGGCGGGCGATGGCAGCGGGTGGCCGGCGATGGCATCAGCCGCAGCAGTAGCAGCAGCACAAGAGGAAGAGAAAGGAGGGGTAGAGGAGATGGTATGGAGAAGAGGGGATGAGAAAAAATGAGAGGGAGAGAAAAAATATATATATAATGGAGAGGGAAGGGTGAGGTGAATTTAGTTGGAGGCTTCTCTCCATGCACTAAGCCATGTGGCATGGAGGAATGCCACTTAGCTAATAACTTGACATATGAGGTGTCCCTCCAAATATGCAATTTCAAAATTTGTCTAAGGGTTTTTCATGCAAGTTTAATAATAAAAAAATAATAAAATAAAGAAAATATTTATTACCATTGTCATTAGTGTAATTATTAGAATTTTTTTGATTAGGTCATAACAATAGGGTAAGGGCAAGGTAAGGGTAAGGTATTGGTTAGAGGCTACGATAATTTACCTAAGTTAAGGTATTGGACCCAAACCAAGGTATTGGTATTGGGATACCAATATGACCAAGATATAGGGTATCTTGGCAGGTAAATATTAGGAATAGTATGCTTAGGCTAGTTTTGACCTCGGTTGACCTTGACTGCTTTGACCAAAAGTCAACTATAAGTCAACATTTGGCCTAGAAATGTCTAGAACTTGACCCGAGTTGACCAGTTGACCAAAGTCAATTGTTAGTCAACATTAGCCTAGTTTGACCTAGAGTTGACCAGTTGATCAAAAGTCAACTATAAGTCAACCTTTGATCCAGTTTGACCTAGTTTGACTTGGTTTTACCTAGTTTGACCTAGAAATGGACTATATATATATATATATATATATATATATATATATATATATATATAACTTGATACCATAAACTTTTTTTTTTACAATTTGATACCCCAAATTTTTTTTCGAAAATACCCTTCCCCTATCTCTCTTCCCTATCCCCACCCACCAGCTGCCCCTTCCCGTCACCCTCCAGACTGTCCACTCCTCTCCCCGTCCCCCTCGGCTGCTCCTACCCGTGCGTCTCCTCCTGCGCCCTTTCAACCTCCCATGCCCCCTCCTCTTGCCGCCCTTCTCGACCGCCCCACCCGTGCCCCCGCCTCTCGCCGCCCCCTCCTCTCACCGCTCGCCCTTACTTCCGCGCACCACCGGAGGAGGCGGAGGGGGCAGGGGGCATCGATCCCCGGAGAGAGAAGGGGGCATCGCCGAAGAATGAGGGGGATACATCGTCGAAGTGGGACGGAGGAAGAGAGGAGGACAGGAGCAGTTTCAATTTTTTTAATTTTAGGGTATGCATTTGAAAATATTTAATAGTTGATGGTATCAAGTTGTTGAGTAAAAAAGTTTAGGGTATTAGGTTAAAAACTAAAATAGTTGAGGATATGAAGTTACAATTAACCATATATATATATATATATATATATATATATATATATATATATATATATATATATATATATATATATATATATATATATATATATATTTGGAAACCCCCCGTTTTATTCCATAAAGGCTCAAAATGCCGAAGCCTGTACAAGTATACCCCTAGGCACAAAATGTCGACGTATACAAGTATACCCACAACACTCGAATACTGGGGGTTAGGAGAGAAGAGAAACCCAAAAGTCTGTCTGGCCATGCGAACAGATGTCTCTGATCTTACGGCGTTGTACTGGTGGCACTCATATCTCGCCTTATTACGATTCTTCCATATGACCCACGTAGCTGCTGCCGCTACGATCTGGTGTCCGTAGGAAACGGAGGCCCATCCAGCCAAGAGATTGTAGAAGCACCCGCCTTCCTGAGCCTGTTTGCAATGCTGGGACAGAGCTCTCTATACCTTGACGGGTAATTTTTCCTGACAGAGGATGTAGTCAACTGTTTCCGTCTGACGCTCTGAACAGCAGTTGCATGCAGAGGCTAAACTGAAACCAATAGTGTGCAGATTGTCATCAGTGGGTAATTTCTTTCGAAAGGCTCTCCAAATAAGGATGGACCACTTCTTGGAGATTCAAGTCCGCCAGAAGGCGTCGATGATCAGGGATAGCGTACCGCGACCGCGGGCCACTTTTCTGGCCGAGCACACTGAAAAGCCGCCCGAGGGATCGGCCGACCATCGCAGCTCATCTGCTTCGTTACCGATCTTCAGACCACGGCGACGAATGCAATCTTCAGCCTCAACTCCGGCCCAATCACGGATCTTTCCCCAATCCCAGTCGTTTCCAGAGGGATCCCACAAGTCCTTGATCCTGCTATTCCCCCTGGCCGTCGGAAGGCTAGGGAGCAAGATTTCTCCAGCCCAACGTTCGAGGAAGGTCGGGGATTCTCTATCGCCCAAATGAAGGCGTATCACTGGTTCGACCATGGTGCACCCGATAAGTATACGCCGCCACGCCGATGAGGATCTACTGTTGGAGATAGCCTGTGACGGGTGAATGTGCTTAAAGTATCTGGCCTTCATGAATCTAACCCATAAATTCTGACTCGTTCGAAGCTTCCACCACAGCTTCATCGAGAAGGCATCAACAATGTGAGAGAGTTTTACGAATCCCATGCCCTTTCCTCGGTGGGCCTAGCCTTGGTGTCCCAACTTGCCCAATGATGCTTGACGTGGCCATCGCTATGCCCCCAAAAGAAGTTGCTAAGAATGCTCTCAATCGAGGAGAGCACCTTCTTGGTAGGGGATCACGCGGCCAGAGTATATATGGGTATGGATGTGAGAACATGTTTGATGAGGATCATCTTTCCGCCTGGGAATAAGGTTACATTATGCCACCCCTCCAGTTTTCTCCTGATTTTGTTAATCAGCCCATCAAAAATGCCAGCGTTGGATTTCCCGTACACGAGGGGACATCCGAGGTATTGGAACGGAGGATGTTCAGTGGAGAAAGAGGTGATATTTGAGATGCTAGCCGTATTCTCTTTCTTGATGTTGTAGTGGGCATAGATGACACTCTTGGCGGGTTTGACCTTCTGACCAGAGCAAGAGGAGTATCTCTGAAGGGTGTTGTGGACCACTTCTACCGACCCGACATCTTCGGATGTGAAGATGAGGATGTCGTCAGCATATGCCATGTGGGTGATGATCGGAAAACCGCTGACAGTATGGAAATGCTGGAAGTTCGGGATGCAAGCCATCTTGTTCAGATTTCTTCTCAAGGCATCCGCCGTGATGATGAAGATGGTGGACGATAAGGGGTCTCCTTGCCTGACGTTGCAACTCGATTTGAAGAATGCGTCTGCCTGTCCGTTGATAACTGTGGAAAACCACGAGTTGCTGATCGATCTCCACACGGTATTGGTCCAGCTTTCCGAAAATCCAAAGGCCATAAAACCCAGATCATAAATTACCAATCCAGCCCATCGTAAGCTTTCTCCATATCCAATTTGATCGCGATGTTGCCACCTCTAGCAGGAAGTTTCATGCAGGTGATTAACTCTTGAGCTAGCAAAATATTATCCTGGATGTTTCTACCTCGGACGAAGCCGCTTTGCTCCTCAGAGATGATCTTGGAAAGCAAGTCTGACATACAGGAGGCGATAATCTTGGAGATGATCTTGTTGGTGAAGGTGCACAGATTGATAGGACGGAAGTCACAAAATGTCTTTGGGTTATCTTTTTCTGGGATGAGGATGAGGTTGGCAGAAGATATGGCTCTGGGGTAAGTGGCTCCCTGGAAGAAGGCAGTGGCTGCTTCATGGATGTCCTTCTTGATTATATCCTAGCATTTTCTGAAAAAAACCCTCGAGAATTCATCTGGGCCAGGCGTACTGTGTGCATCGAGGGCCCATACCACGTCTTTCACCTCTTGCTCAGCCGGAAGGAGCTCCAGCTGGATGTTATCGGTGTCGTCTATGAGGTGGGGGATCTCAGCCAGAAAGTTGTCTCTGTGGACCCTATCTTTGGTGAACAACTGAGAGTAAAACTTTGCGACAGCCATTGGGATTCCCCGATGGTTAGTGATGAGGTTAACGGAATCGTCGTTGATCTGATGCAAGGTGAGCTTTTATTTCTGGCCGTTGGCACAGGCATGGAAGTAGGCAGTGTTTTTGTCCCCTTTGCTGTCCCATTTAATCCTCGCTTTCTGTTTCCAGAAGTCAATTTTGACTTTCAACCAAAATTTGAGAATAGCTTTGGTGAGGTTAAGGGCGGTCCTGGCAGCTGGCGATCGGTCAGCCGTGAATAGGGCCTCTGCACGAGTGACATCATCTTCGGCGACGTGAACGGCCTGGAAAATATCCCCGTACGCCTGTTTACTCCAAGCCGTAAGGGCTTTCCTCGTTGCCTTTAGCTTGTTGGCCACCCTGATGAGCGGGTCGGCGTAATCCGTACTGTTCTAAGCTTCCGCAACCACGTGTTTGAATTGTGGTGTTTGCTCCAGAAGTCGAGAAAGAAGAAGTTCTTTTTAATCTGACTGGAGGTGCTATTAATTTCAACCAGCAGGGGAGCGTGGTTGGATTATGTGGCATTGAGATAAGAAAGTCTGGAGGTGATCCCCATATCATGCCAGAGGGTATTCGTGAGGGCCCTATCCAGGCGAGAGTATTGTCGGCGGTCACCTTCTTGCATGTTGCACCAGGTGAACGTATTGCCTGTGAACTGGAGCGTAGAGAGGTTGGCATTAAAAATGAAGCTGTTGAAATCTTGCATAGCCGAGTGGGGAGGAGGCCGCCCGCCAGACTTGTCCTCTCTACAGGTGACAGCATTAAAGTCCCCGATACAAAGCCAAGGAAGGTTAATGTAGTTAAGGTGGATGTCGAGAAGGTCATTCCAGAGCTGTTTGCATTCGACGATGTCACAGCTGCCATAAACTGCAGACAGAATGGCACACTTGGGGTGAAAGGGGTGCTCTATCCAGCACGAGAGAGCCTGCCTGGAGTCCTGGATAACTCCGATCTTGACATCCGTCGAGCAGAGGATCCAAATGTCATGGTTGCTTGCCATGGTAGTATTGAAACCTAACTGCATCTGGTTGGTTTTGATTTTCTTGGGGGTGATCTTGGGTTCAAGGACGATCAAAATGTCTATCTTGTGAAGTTTTTTTAGGCTAGTAAGCCGCCTTTTGGTGGGTTTGTTCGCCAGTCCACGAACATTCCAGGAGAGAATGTTAAGCATTGATGCTGTTGGTGGGGGTATTTTTTGTCCGCTTGGTTGCGGATCTGGTGCGCATGATCGACGGCTCTGTTGCTTCTATTTTATCATTTTTTTGTGGTTACCATTGTGACCATAGAGTTGTCAAGGGTTGGTTCCTCGGCTGTGATGGGGGAGGTATCCTTGGCTGGTTCGACCATTTTTCCAGCATAATCTAGGATAGCCTCTCCGGTAGGGATAATGAGGGTATCTTCTGTGCTTTCGAATAGTTCTCCTGCTGACTGGAGTGGAAATCCTGCGTCCATGACCTGTTTTTTCCTAAGGACCTGATCTGGACCCAGGATCGCTAGGGCTTCGTCGACCGTGATCCCTTCGTTCGAGGGATGACTGACAATGATTTCGGTAGGGACTGTTATGGAGTCTTGGGAGGGTTCCGCCGCCGCCTCCAAGAGGATATCTCTGGATGATACCATCTCTGAGCTCGTTCCGAGGGGCTCGGGGGAGTCTTCAAGGACAGCGAGCGCCTGAGAGTGCTCAGTGGTTTTTGGGTCCAGGGCATTGAACTGATTGGAGAGGTGGAGGGATTGGGTGGTGCTAAGAGCCACAGCTGTGCTAGGGGAGGCTTCCTTGACTAGCGTGCCTTCACGGTCGTCAAATCTAACATAGGTGTTTGGAAGCAAAAGCAGGGGTAGATGGGGCTGCGGTTATTGATTCCTGCTAGCTTTAACTGGGGCATCTTTTTGGATTGTATTCCTCTTGAGCTCAGGGTGAAGACAAAAATAATGTTCTGCTAGGTGTCCTTGTAAATGGTAGTGTTTGCAAAAAATAATGTGGTTGTCGTAGACTATTCGCTGGGTGTGCGTCTGGTTGCCTAGCTCAAGGAGAATGTGGTTGGGGGGCTCGGTTGTGAGGTCGAGTTCCACACAAATTTTAACGTAATGAGCTTTGGTAAGGTTGCTTGTTTCTTCTACAGTGGCTACATACGTTCCGAAAGAGTTGGCGATCCGTTTGAGGGCCGCTGGAGCGAAGCAGATGAGTGAAAGGTTGGAAAGGTCACCAAGGCCGCTACCGTAGCTGAGTCTTCTTTGGTGTTAAAGTCTGCTGACCACCTGATAATCTTCATAAGGTGCGAGTCCAACCTACCCGTTCCCTTGGACCCCACGGTCCTGTGGTCAAGCTCGGAGGAGAGATGCAGCAAAATATACTTGGGGTCCAGGGGAGCAACCCTGTATTTAGCGGACAGCCGCCAACTGGAAATAACCTCCTTAACCCGGTCAAGTTTCGGGCATCCGTTGGAAAATTTGAGGACAAAAGTGTGGGGGAAGGAGGTGGAGAGAGAGGACAGTTCCTGAGCAGAGAAGGGGACCGTAGGCACAGGAGATTCTGAACGGTACACAACTTTGGGTAATGGGACGTCTGGGAAAAGGAAACCCTTCTTGGCTGTACGGTCCGGTCGAAGCTTGTCTGCGTAAGTAGGCATCGGGGCACCAGACGAAGAGGGGGCATCCAGGGCGCCGCTGGAGGGGGGGCACAAATGAGGTCATGGAGGACGAAGCAGCATCCAGCCTGGCAACCGGCTCCGAACGGGGGCTACTGGGCTTCTGGGGAGGCGGGAGAGCGGGAGGACCGCTGTGGGGCGACAAAGAGGGAAGGCTCGACACCATGGGGGGAAGCTCGGAGAGGGTAGCCGGGTCCCTTAGGCAAGGCCCAAGAGCATGAAGGTCAGCTGGGAGCTCGCAGCCTGGAGCTGAAGGCGATCCCGGATAGGGGGTGCTCACGGGGGGGGGGGGGGGGCAAAGCGCTCGAGAGGCCAGCACACGACGACGGGAGGAGGAGGCCATGCGCCCGAGGCAGGAAGGGAGGGTACGCGCCGGCGTCTAAAGAAGGCCCGTCAGTCGAAGTGGCGGAAGAAAGCCCAGCGCGAGGGAGCGACGGAGGTTCCGAAAAAAGAGACCGACTCCGTGGGAAGGGGCTATGCGCCCACGGCGGGTGTAGGAGGCCATGCGCCCACTGCTGGAGGCTGGGGCCATGCGCCCACCACAGGGGGCTGGGGCCATGCGCCCACGACGGGAGAAGGGCGTGCGCCCACTGCTGGGGGTAGGGGCCATGCGCCCACTGCTGGGGGCAAGGGCCATGCGCCCACCACATGTGGCTGGGGCCATGCGCCCGAGGGATGAAGGGAGGGCCAAGCGCCCGAATCCAAAGGGGGGGCTTTGCGCCTGAGGCCAAGGGGGCCCATACGTCCGGACCGGGGGGGGGGGGGGGGGGGGGGGGGCTATGCGCCCAAAGGAGTCGGGGGCCATGCGCCCAAGAGGGAGAATGTCAATGCGTGCAGAGAAACTCCTCCCTCATGGAGCGCAAGGCTCGAGGCGAGGGCGATGGGTGGGGATTCAAAATTTGAAAACCGAGGGCGAGAAATCAGCGATCCTGAGGGCGGCACCGGCGCGGAGGCCGTAGTGCCCTCGCCGCGCCAGAGCCACGAAGGGAGGAGGCTGTCCACGTGGGGGGGGGGGAGAGGGGGGCTCCGACGGGAACGGGGAGTTGAGGGCTGCTCCAGGCCGCCGGGGAGAGGGAGGGTGTAGGCGGATGGGGGAGGACGAAGGAGGAGGCAGATGGGGCGGAGGAGGGGGGAGGGAAGGAGGGAAAGGAGGCTGGACGACGGAGGAGGGAAAGCGGAGGCGGGGGGACGGACTGGCCGCGAGGGGGGGCGGCGAGGGGGGCCGGCCGGAGAGCGCTAGAAGGTCAGGGGGGATTCATGGGGGCCGAGGAGGAGAGGAAGGGAAGGAGGGCCTTCGGCCGCCGGCTAGCGACGGGGAGGGCATCCCCGCGGGGGAGAGCTCGGAGAGGAGAGGAGAGGATGGGAGCTGTGCCATTTTCATTATATATATATATATATATAGTCCGGAACAGGAGTCCCGGATCGGGAGTCCTGTTTCCGGAGCCTCGTCGAAGCCCCGCAATCCTTGGCCGTTGGATTGCACGACATCGCGTGGGACCCGTGCGGGCTACGCTCGATCCAATGATGCAGGGGTGTGGGGCTTCGACGGGGCTCCGCGGACGAGTATCTTGATCCGGATCCGTATAACTTAATCCGGAGCTCCTGTAGCACGCTTCATCTTTTGGAGGCAATGGACACAACAAAGTTGCTACTTGCTAGAAGAGTACGTAACCCACTTTAAGGCAATAGAATTTGTAGAAAAAAAATAGCAGAATAATCTACTGACATAATATGCTAATCAACATGCTTTGATGATAATTGCTCAAAATAATTCCACTCATGGATAACAAGTACTGACGAACCACACGTAGAAAATAACAAGTATTGACGAACTTCAAACTTCTGGTAAGACACTACCCTTCCTCGGACATAGCATTGACGTTCTGAAAATAATGGCACACTCCAAACAAAAAAAAAGTCGACAACATTTAGAGGGTTCTTGTTGTTATCTAATTTTGTATCTTCTGCCAATATCTAACGTCCTCTTTATATAGAAGAGACCCCTTATCGGTCAGTTACAACTGACTGTCGTATGTATTTGAAAAAGTCAAGTTCCGTTTCTATTGAACCATATGTTGGAAATATTTACTTTTCTCTTTTAAAAATATGTATATAAAAATAAACAATAATTAAAAATTATCGTCCTTCGGAGAAATCACACACGAAGCACTGTCCTAAAAGTTAATCTGGATCTATGTGTAGACTTTTTCGAATGCTTCTAGTGGTAAAACCTCGGTCTACTAGTTTTCTATTGTCGTCCATAACTCGAAGAGATTGACCCGAACTTAGCTCTGTCAAGAGCAAGGAACTGAGGGTATAAGTAGAGTTTTTAGGGAGAGTTTCAGTATGTTTTTTAGTGTATGAAGAATGGGGAGAAGACCTCAACATATAGAGAGGTTCTAAGCTTTCACTAACAGACATGATTTAATCGAATTTAGAGCCATTAAAGAGAATAAAAAATATGGTACAATAAATCGGGACGCTTTTATGAACGGACAAAATATAATGGCATTTAGACCAGTCAGTAAAGATAAAGAATAAAATAAAACATGGTACAATGAATCTGGACGCTTTCACCAACGAACAGAATTTAATGGCATTTAATCTGGTCATTTAAGGAGAGAAAATGAAATAAACGTGTGAATAACAAAACATGTATTAAGGAGAAAAAAAGAAATAAAAGTTGGAACATGAATTAGTCCAACATTCAAAATTTAAATGTTCCAATGAGAAGCAAAAGGATTTTAAAAAAATTAAACTTTTGCTCATTATGTGTGTGTGGACACACACGCAGCCAACAATCCCCCCAAACGGTCAAGCTTCGAAGTAATAAAAGAAGAAGAACCGAGAATATCTGGACAATTATATACTATGCATAGATGAGATGGACTACAACCTTGAATCTCACTTAGTGACTATTGTCTTTGTCTAAAGAAGTGCTTGATGGACTATGCCTTGAATCAGACTTCTTGAATTAGATTAAAACAACAACAACACACACGCTAGAGATTATTTGGTCTATCGGGTGGCACTTTTGATTGGCCATGCACGCGTTTTCATATTCATGAGAGTTGTCTATGATCGCCATGTCTTATAGTCTCGGCCTTCACGACTTCTCATATAGGTTAGTCCTTATGTGTTGGTAATGGGAGTCAATCCTGCATATCATGCTTGGACCTATTAAGAGTTAAACTCAGCCTAACCACATCACACCGGAACACTGTAACCATAGGGATAGGGTATCCATGTACAACATCGTGTAGCCTCTTGGGCATTAGTTTAAGAGAATTTAATATCAGATCATTGTTCCATAATAGTCACCTAAGTCCAGCTTTGTTCCTACCCATTGAACCGACTTCTTGGGATCTTCAGTCAAACTTTGTTGGATTGTCATTGCTGGTGACTAACTTATGTAGTGTCCCGCTCCGTGAAGGCACTAGATGAATAGAGAAATCGGTGCTGGCTCGAGAGTAAGCCTTCACAAAGACGATTAATATAGATGAGTGGACGAATACTCATTTTCTGATTCTTTTACGCCTAATAAGAATATGAGTTTTTGAATGAATATTATTGCTGATAATAAGATGGTAGTCATTAAAAATGCTAGTACATCGAATTAGAATGCCTATAAAAGAATTTACATGTTGCTATGCAAAGAATAAGAAAAGGAATAATCTGCATGCTAAGAAGTAAGATTGTTGCCAGATAATAAGAAATGAATGATGCCATGATCGATAGAACGTTGCCATGCTAAAACAAAATGAGATGATGCCACGCTAATGTTAGAATGTTGCTTCAATCAATGAACTGTTGCCATGCTTAATAAGAAGAGAAAAAAGAAAGCTCACATGTCTTTAAATAGTAAGCTATCAAGAGTAGAGTTCATGCTTGTTGTTTAAAGCTATTATCATGCTTGCTTAAATAAAGATTGTTCATATTGTCCGTCTATTGTATACTATAAAGACAGAGATGTATAGAAGGCACATTGTGCTGTCAAAAGAGATGATATGGCTTGTCCGTATAGAGAAAAGAGTAGAGCTACTGGCTTGATCATATGAAAAGAAGAGAACAGATGGAATATGATTGCTGACAGATAATCTGTGCATCGTAGAGTTTTATCTGATAGAGTTGCATTCATGCATTGTTCATGGACAACTTGTGCACAAGTATAGATCTCCACGACCGGTTCTGGGGTACTAGAATCGCTCGGCCTAGGGGGATAGAGTAACACCCTGAGATAAAGAGACCTTACCTTCAAGGGGTGTATAAAATGTCCACAAGCGACGAGCTGAACCAAAGAGTCACAATGGCTAATTATAAGGAATGACCCATGGACCATCATATATATAGGCATCGATTAGTGAAGAGATGAACTCTGAGTCGTAGCTGCTAGCATGTGTGTTATTAGTGCACTGCTGAACCATGAGTTACAGCTGCTGGTATACGCATGTGTTAGCGCAGAGCTGAGCCTTGAGTCACAGCTGCTAAATGATGGCATGCATATAGAAAGTTTGGTTACGAGCTAACACTGTAACGCTCCAGTCCCAAAATATGTAGGACTAGGAGATCATACACATGCCATCTACGTCTTGAGAGGACTCCAGCCCAGCTCGAATACGTATAAGCTGTCTTGTTGTTCTAAATCTAATATATCTCAATCCACTAAATAATGACAAAAATGATGAACCAAGTGCACTGAGGTTGATCAAACCGTAATACACTGATTCTAGATTGGATAAATGTATTAGAGTGGATCCCCAATAACACATGTATCATAAATAAGCTAGAAGAAATAATGAAGCTTGTAAAAGACTAGGCTATAATAACAGCGAAAAATAAATATAGGACAAAATATAAATAAGTAAGAGAATGATTGTAACAACAACTATATACCTGAAGACTTGACGAAGCAACCATCATCCATCAATATATCATACCTTCATCTAATACCTCGATAGATCACCACGTCCTCAGGGGACTAGCAAGATACATAAAACATACAACTAATATATCTGTAAATAACATGCTGTGGAAGGATAATAAAATAAGATAGAGTAAACGCACAGGTGATGACACAAAGTATGAGTAATGCTACTAGTCATGGCTACAAGGTAAAGTTGAGTAAAATTGCAGTACGGTGTGAGCTAACGGTCATATAGAAAGTAACACAGGGCGTGCTAACTATCTATATAAAGTCCCTATCGCAGCACGGTGCATGCTAACGATCGAAAGTGGTCAATAGCCAGGTAATAATAACATCGACAAGGATCTAGGGAGCAAGTCCTATATAAGTCTCTATCGCAGCACATCGCGTACTAATGATTGAGAGGGGAAGCAAGTAATGGTACATAACAAGGCACTGACACAAACAATATGAAATTGTATAAAAAGTAAACGACAAGCAGGTGATATGGTAAAACATGGAAATAAAGCATGCTAATGCATCAAGTATATAATAGGAAAAGAGACATATACAAACAGAAATAAATAAAAGTTTTAATGTTAAGCATTACAGATAGTAAATATTATTAGAAGAATGGGTATATGGTTAATTTGTTAATTAAAGTTTTAATGTTAAGCATTACAGGTAGTAAATATTTTATACATGACATATAAATGAGATAAGTTTGTACAAGAATTTTTTTTTATACTAATTTTGAGATTTATTTTAGCCTCTAAATTTTTTTAGGAATTTATATTAAAATATTTAAGGGTTTTATGTGTTAAATATGTATTATATAAAGTTAATTATTATAAATAAAAATATTAAGGTTTTAAGAAATAAATATATATTTTTAAATTTCATGTTATTGAATTGAAAATAATTTTAGATTTTATTTTTGGTAATAAACTATATGTATGAAACTATGTATAAATACTATATATATATATATATATATATATATATATATATATATATATATATATATATATATATATATATATATATATATATATATATTATATATATATATATATATATATATATATATATATATATTATATATATATATATATATATATATATATATATATATATATATATATATATATATATATATATATATATATATAAGTAACTGTTAGTGAGAAAAAAAGAAAGAAAAAGAAAAGAAAGCTCAGTCTAATTCTCGCAAGATTATCAAAATCTCGCAAGAAGCTTAAGCCCAATAGCCCGCGACCCCTTTTCCCTATATTCTTAACCTGAACCAATGAGCGGGGGTTTGTGAGTATTAATACTCATGAGGAATAAACCTCGACAACCCTAACTTTTTCGAACCTCTGACCCTACCATCCGGAGATTGCCATCGGCCAATCACCACCACCTAGGTGAGCCTTCCCGACCCAACGCCGACGGCCTCAGACCGCCACAAGCTGCCGCTGGTCGACCAAACCCGCACCCGCAACAGACTCGGCCGTCCAGGTACCCATATTTTCTTTCAAAATTCTTCCAGTATATTTCACCGATTTACGAAACGTAAAATGTTACGAGAAGCCTATATGACCCACTTCGAACCCCTTCAAAGGGATTTAGGGATAGCCCATCAGGTTGTTCGGAAATATAACACAACATCGTCAAAAAACTGATCGAAAACAAAGTAGTAGGGTTGTCCAAACCCTCAACTTGGAAGGCAATTCATGGTCAACCTATTAACAATTTTTAAAATCTAACTAATGGCAGACCTAGACAACATATAGGGGATCAAAATCCTTCTGATAAAATTACTTTTCGTAGATTATACAGAAAGATATATGATGTGGAAAATCAAGAAAAATCACTTTTAAAACTGTGAAATTTTTATAAAAACTTCCCGTTACGGAGTGTGCTCCGACAAACTGGGCGACGTGGTCGCAACCCATAAGTATTGAAAGGCGTGTATGGATGTTGTCGACGTGTGAGAACTGACGGAACTTGATTTTGTTGTGCGTGCGTGACGAAATTGATGCGTATCCGTCAAGATATCTCGTATCGACCACTTTACAAATTAGGCCATAACTTTGTGTACAGTCGTCGATTCGATACGAAACTTGCGCCAACAGGACCGTATCGATTTTCTGGTCCTGTATGCCAAGTTTAGTCCGACTCTGAGAAGGTCGACCGGAATGCGGGCCCGTGAACCGATCCAACGGACGAAATTGTGCACGGCCCACCGGAATCCAACTTTGAATATACAGTTGGGTTTGACTCATCAAATTGGACACGTAGACATGTATTTTGATGACTTTAGAGATCGTAGGTTGGCACGCTTTTTGGTGCAAAATGGGTCCAACGACGGACATCTTTTGTCCCAAAATTATAATTTTGCCCCTGTGTCCAGAATTGGACTTTTGGGCAGGCATTTCATGACATATCTTTTACACTAAGAACGTTCTTGATGTTTATTTCAGCATCCGGAGCCGTTTGCGGATTGTGACTTTCATTTACAGACGATTGTGACTGTTGGACTTGCCATTCTTGCACCACCCGACAAGATACCTTACCACCATACACTGTAATTTATTTATATTTACTTCTGTTATTTATATTCTGTTTATATTTCTATTGCCAGTATTGTATCACTGTGCGTCCAAGTCACACTTGGGTGCAAGCGATTGTATTGGTCATTTTTATTTATTTTTATTCTATTCTTGCATTGGCTTAGTCCTAGTGACCACCCATAGATATTGAGGTATTGGTATATCTCATATGACCTTGACACATGATTACCACATGTTGTGAGTCATATGTAGGATACATACTTGCGTAGTCGGCTGGCCACCGATACGTATGAGACGTACAACGGTTAGAAGTAACTGCCAATAGAAATACATGTTAGTAAACTTGGCAGTTTCTAGAGGTTCATATAATTCATGGAGATGACGATAGTAGGCATTGGGTGGGGAGAACAATACCTAACATATGGGCTACTATTACACTTTTCCTTGTAACCCGGAAGCCCCGCTGGAGATACATGTATGATTATCCCCTCAGGTTGGCCACTGACGTTCTTGAACGTTATGCGCTTGGTCACTGGTGCCCAAGAGGGGACTATATCGGATCCTATTATCAGCCAGGGCCCATGCGTCGAAGGATTATTTCTCAACTGCTTACAGTAGAACGGTTAGGCACCCGATTGCATGTATCACTCTTTTTACTTATTATATTACAGATTATATGGCGTGTTCTTTATGTATCTTGTTACGTCCCTCTAAGGACCAGATGATCTCTCTAGGTGTGTGCTTTTATATCTTTTCACAGGTGCTCTAGCCAAGATTGTGGTCTTCCCTTTTTATCGAGGAGGCTTGCTCTTGGATCGTATATTGCTATTTTTATCTATCCTTTTCTTGTATTGTTCTTCTTATTTAAATGGTTGGTAGTCGATCTTTCTCCGCCCAACTTTTGTACAAATGATAAATTCAGATTTGGTTTTTATTATACAGTTATTTTCTTATTGTGGATGCGATTAGTTGTCATAGATTACTGTATTTTACAACTTATGTATACATACAAGGATTCCACATATTGGAGTATACTTCATATGTATGCAACTGGCATGTCTATGTACTTAGTCCTAAGTATTTTGGGACTGGGACGTTACATGTTTTTGTGGTGGCCCATGCAGGTCGAGTTTGCCGTTTCGGTTACGTTACAGTACCGAACGGGCCTGCATATAGGATTAGAGTCTAGGATCTCATCCACACGCTTGATCTTCTCCCTTGAATTCCATTTTTCCAACTCTCATTTGACAGCCTTGATTTGCCTCTTGTTTGACCCCTTTCTACCGTGAATCCTATCTTTTCCCTTCGTGCTTGATAGAGAGGTTAGTAATATGACTCACATTAGATATACATGTTATATTGTTTAATCACCCTATTAGTTGACTTCTATAAGTTGGGTAGTATGCCTCCCGACCTATCATTTCATGTTCTTTTAACTCATTAATGAAGTATAACTGGGTGGCAATGAACATATGCTAGTGTAGGAAGATATGTTTACCTAGAATATAAAGTTTTAGTAGTCCATACTCCATTGGTCAACCACGGCCTGATACAAGAGACAGTAGGACGACTGTATAAGCAGGAACACCGTACAAGACTTAGATCCATATGAAACTTAAACTATTTATAACTACTTTCATCATTATCTCTCGTACTTATACTTTGTACTACCATGAATGATGTCGCTATTTATAGCATAGTTTTGCAAGCTTATTCTTTATCGAGCTTGTTCAGGACATATGTATACTGGGGACGCCCACTAACATATTGTTTAATCAGAATCAGTGTATTATGGTCTGATCAACCATGGTGCACTTGGTTCGCTCTTCATATGATTATTCCACGTGGATTGAGATATAGATATCTTTAGGATCTCATCCGTACTACCTTGACAACCCTCTCTGAATTACTTAGTCGCCCTTGGAAATTTGTGTTCGCATTTGATTCCCTCTTCCTTGAACTCCTTATTGTTTTTGGTCGTTACTTACTGCGAAAAACAAATGCTCGTGTTTGAGGGAAAATAGATACATAATGTTTCCCTTGGTTCACCATACCACCTACGGCCATGAAAAGCTATATATACACAAGTCTAGCAACCATCGGCCAAGCCATATGACTACAACTTTGCCTTGAGTTACTTGTCCTCCCCTCGACCCTTAAACTAATACCGTGACCTTCTAGTCATTTGTGTCACGCCCCGATCCCGCAGAGTCCTTTCGTCCTCGCTTCGGACTCTGTGAGACCGTTCGTCCTCGCTAAGGCGTGATGCCATGCAAGCCTAAGTTGCGCTTGCACAAGGCCAAGACCTGAAGCAAGATAAGATAGACAAGGTTAACAATATGCAGCGAAACATATCGCAGATAATTGAAGCAGCAGCGGACATATTTCAGAATACAAGCATTGAACACAATGGTAACAAGAAACAATTCTCTTTATTGATTTCATTTGAACAGGTTACAAGCTCTCGATTCACTCTGATACAATGTTACAATCTCTCAGAACTTTACAGATTACAATGATCCCGTTCCCATACATTACATCCTTAGCATATATAAAACCAAACTCTTGCAACAGATGTCATCTCTGGGCATCTCTTTTGATTTATGGCTCCTGAGGATGAGGCTCGGGCTATCGCTTCGGACTATCCTTCTCGATGCATAGTGCACCTGTATGCAGACTGATGGTGGGTCAGTATATCAGCATACTGGTGAATTGTGAACAAAGAGCTATATTTGTCTGAAACAATCACTATTCATTTAGTGAGAAAACATTTCTTGTGATGTGATCTTGCTAGTTTTACCTATGTTCATTCCATGCATACAGAGCCAGTTTACATCTCTTTTGAAAACATCTTTGAAAAGCCAACATTTTATTTCATTTTAAGCATACAAGGGACTAATCAATTCTAGCACGATGACTATTCATTTGTGCAGTGCGCAGCGTGTTTCATGAGCATATCATTTCTTTTGTTCGAGTAAATGTTAGGTTCAATAACAAGCATGATACAATATCTTTTCTTTAGTGGAACATAGCATTTCATGGCATAGATAAATCTCTGCAAGCAATTCATGTCAAAGACTTAAGCAGTACATATGTATCACTTTTAAGTGATTCTTACCATAGCCGACCGTCCATCCCTGCACAAGACAAGGATTAGCATAAACATGATAAAACCATCATTTTCTATATGATCTAAACTCTTTAGGCATATTTGATCTATTAGCAATTATTCATTTCTTGTCTTTTAATCAGAGCCGAGCTTCCAGATAATGGGGCCGAAGCCCCCAGATAACAGATGACAGAGTCGAGCTTCCAGATAATGGGGCCGAAGCCCCCAGATAACAGATGACAGAGTCGAGCTTCCAGATAATGGGGCTGAAGCCCCCAGATAATACATGACAGAGTCGAGCTTCCAGATAATGGGGCCGAAGCCCCCAGATAACAGATGACAGAGTCGAGCTTCCATATAATGGGGCCGAAGCCCCCAGATAACACATGACAGAGTCGAGCTTCCAGATAATGGGGCCGAAGCCCCCAGATAATAGATGATAGAGTCGAGCTTCCAGATAATGGGGCCGAAGCCCCCAGATAACATACCGGCACCCATTTTCACATGGGGCTCTTAGTGTTTTTTCTCTTTTTTTTTGATTTAAAACCGAAGCTCCTCGATGTTTTTATCTTTTCTTTTCTTCAGCAAGGCAACAGTTTTTGATCAAGACACATTTCTACTTTAGCATGCATAACAAAGAGTCATATTCGGGATAATATTTATCATTGGCATGGTAGGCAACATAGCATTTCTTATTTGCAAGCAAGCAGTTCTACTTCTTATACATGCAGATTATCTAGTTTCTTGTACTAGCAAGGCAACAAGTCTTCTTATTAGCATGCAGATTAATCCTTTTCTTGTTCTTAGCATGGCAACATGTTAAATCTCTTATAAGCATACATACCGGTTACCGTCTTGTTATTAGCATGACAAGGTTCTCTTTATCAAGGCAACATTTATTTCTTAGCAAGGCAACATGTGAATTCTCTTAAAGCATACTCAATGATTTACCATCTTGTTATTAACAAAAGCATTCAATCAAAAACTCAGATTCTTAAGGCGTAAGCGAATCGGCAAATGAGACTTCGTCCACTCACCCAGATCAATCATCTTCTGTTGCAGAGCCAGCAATCCAATCTTTCTGTCTATCTAGTGCCTTCGCGGAGCGGGACACTACATAATTATCCATCGAAAAGAAGTTTCGTCCTCAAAACTTAAGGAGAAACTCATGATATCCTTAGCAGCGATAGTTTTCATCCTTCGCCATCATCAATCCATGAAATCACAATTTAGATCATATCAAAACTCTTGTTCAATCAAGCATTTCAATCTCAATCAATTAAATCGATAAAATATTTGCCGGCATCATAAAAATATTTACGGACTTATTGTATGGAACGTTCATCTCATTGATGATATCAAGCAGGCAAGGACATTTTGCTAAGGAGAACATGTTCGAATTCAATCAAATCAATTGGCCAGAGGATCGTGTTGCTCTGATACCATTCTGTCACGCCCCGATCCCGCAGAGTCCTTTCGTCCTCGCTTCGGACTCTATGAGACCGTTCGTCCTCGCTAAGGCATGATGCCGTACAAGCCTAAGTTGCGCTTGCACAAGACCAAGACCTGAAGCAAGACAAGATAGACAAGGTTGATAATACATAGCGGAACGTATCGCAGATAATTGAAGCAGCAGCGGACATATTTCAGAATACAAGCATTGAACACAATGGTAATATGAAACAATTCTCTTTATTGATTTTATTTGAACAAATTACAAGCTCTCGATTCACTCTGATACAATGTTACAATCGCTCAGAACTTTACAGATTACAATGATCTCGTTCCCATACATTACATCCTTAGCATATACAAAACCAAACTCTTGCAACAGATGTCATCTCTGGACATCTCTTTTGATTTCTGGCTCCTGAGGATGAGGCTCGGGCTATCGCTTCGGACTATCCTTCTCGATGCATAGTGCACCTGCATGCAGACTGATGGTGGGTCAGTATATCAGCATACTGGTGAATTGTGAACAAAGAGCTATATTTGTCTGAAACGATCACTGTTCATTTAGTGAGAAAATATTTCTTATGATGTGATCTTGCTAGTTTTACCTATGTTCATTCCATACATACAGAGCCAGTTTATATCTCTTTTGAAAACATCTTTGAAAAGCCAACATTTCATTTCATTTCAAGCATACAAGGGACTAATCAATTCTAGCACGATGACTATTCATTTGTGCAGTGCGCAGCGTGTTTCATGAGCATATCATTTCTTTTGTTCGAGTAAATGTTAGGTTCAATGACAAGCATGATATAATATCTTTTCTTTAGTGGAACATAGCATTTCATGGCATAGATAAATCTCTGCCAGTAATTCATGTCAAAGACTTAAGCAGTACATATGTATCACTTTTAAGTGATTCTTACCATAGTCGACCGTCCATCCCTGCACAAGACAAGGATTAGCATAAACATGATAAAACTATCATTTTCTATATGATCTAAACTCTTTAGGCACATTTGATCTATTAGCAATTATTCATTTCTTGTCTTTTAATCAGAGCCGAGCTTCCAGATAATGGGGCCGAAGCCCCCAGATAACAAATGACAGAGTCGAGCTTCCAGATAATGGGGCCGAAGCCCCTAGATAACAGATGACAGAGTCGAGCTTCCAGATAATGGGGCCGAAGCCCCCATATAACACATAACAGAGTCGAGCTTCCAGATAATGGGGCCGAAGCTCCCAGATAACACACGACAGAGTCGAGCTTCCAGATAATGGGGCCGAAGCCCCCAGATAACAGATGACAGAGTCGAGCTTCCAAATAATGGGGCCAAAGCCCCCAGATAACACATGACAGAGTCGAGCTTCCAGATAATGGGGTCGAAGCCCCCAGATAACAGATGACAGAGTCGAGCTTCCAGATAATGGGGCCGAAGCCCCCAGATAACATACCGGCATCCATTTTCACATGGGGCTCTTAGTGTTTCTTCTATTTTCTTTGATTCAAAGCCGAAGCTCCTCGATGTTTTTATCTTTTCTTTTCTTTAGCAAGGCAACAGTTATTTGATCAAGGCACATTTCTACTTTAGCATGCATAACAAAGAGTCATATTCGGGATAATATTTATCATTGGCATGGCAGGCAACATAGCGTTTCTTATTTGCAAGCAAGCAGTTCTACTTCTTATACATGCAGATTATCTAGTTTCTTGTACTAGCAAGGCAACAAGTCTTCTTATTAGCATACAGATTAATCCTTTTCTTGTTCTTAGCATGGCAACATGTTAAATCTCTTATAAGCATACATACCGGTTACCGTCTTGTTATTAGCATGATAAGGTTCTCTTTATCAAGGCAACATTCATTTCTTAGCAAGGCAACATGTGAATTCTCTTAAAGCATACTCAATGATTTACCATCTTGTTATTAACAAAAGCATTCAATCAAAAACTCAGATTCTTAAGGCGTAAGCGAATCAGCAAATGAGACTTCGTCCACTAACCCAGATCAATCGTCTTCTGTTGCAGAGCCAGCAATCCGATCTTTCTGTCTATCTAGTGCCTTCGCGGAGCGGGGCACTACAATTTGAATTTGAGAATGATTAGGATCTTATCCTTAGTCAAAACACCAACCTAGGAGACTATATATTCTCAAGGAACCAATTATTGTGAGTCTCTAATTATATATATATATATATATATATATATATATATATATATATATATATATATATATATATATATAACCTAGGAGACTATATATTCTCAAGGAACCAATTATTGTGAGTCTCTATAATTATATATATATATATATATATATATATATATATATATTCTTGATTCTTGCTTTAACTAGCAACCCTTATGCCTTAACCCAACCCATACTCGACCAAGCCCACAGTTTAGATATGAGAGGAATAGACAGAAACAAGGACAAACATTTACCATGACTATGATAGATACCCATCCCGAGATTAGGGATCCAGCATGTGTTATTCTAGTTATACAATTTTATTATTAAAGACGTGACTTAGCATTAGAAAAATACCTTCACAAGCTTAGCCAATATCGGCAGCATAACACCCCATTATGTTGATTTACTAGTTATCAACAGCTATGCATGAGCACTACATTCAACACCCTTAGAAACCTCATGACTATAGTCTGACAGGCTTAAAACAAATAGAAATTTATGACTTAGTCGTTAAAGGACATTCATATGATGTGTCATGAAGTTCGTTACCCCCATTGATAACTCTCGTATACTATCGATGAGTGGATCATTCTATTTTATCAACTCGTGTGTCGTTGTACGCAATCGTTTTCTATTAATTATAAATCGGGGCACGGTCCTCGAAATTGATTCAAATCTACCATATCACGTCATCAATCACATCATGCCTTATTATTATCAAAGGTCAAGGTACGATGTCGCAAATAAAATATTCCTAACCTCATTATTCCTAAACCATGCCATAGTTTCTAGAGTGAATAGATTGTAAGCCTTCCACATTTTGGGATTCACTAAGCTTACGATTGAATAAAGTAAATTGGTTCTCACTAGGATGATAAATTAGTGACTCATGAACTCCCACTTTCTAATTAGATCTTTTGGTGTCCCTTACCATGACTTTGATATTTGAAGCGTAATACTAGTTGTTACCTTCCAATAAATTTTATATGCAAGACCTAGACGAGCCTATCTTCATTTAGATATATCATGTCCCACTCGAACATGCCCCCTTGTACTCTATTTTTATGATACGACTTTCAAGTCAAAAAGGACTAGTGATAACCCTTACCGTAATACCGATGTACTTTCTGACTTCATATTAGAGACCAAAACTCGACTCAAATTCTTTCGACCCAATATATGGTTGTGACCTACTCGAAGCCCACTATGCACATGTCACTAGTGTGCCACTTAATTGGGTCTTCCTGTGCTACTTAATCACAAAAGTCACAGAAGGCACATTTTTGGGCTTTAAGAACCTAGTTTCCGAATCCGACTGACAATTAGGCCAATCACATGAGTTAGAACCTATTCTAGGTTACCCTAACCTAATAGGCATGGTCTCGATTGATTTTGTGGATCTTGTCCCACCAATATGGATTAAAACCAAAAACTTATTCAATAAAGGATTGATGTCCAATCAGGGAACCCATTAAACTCCAGTTAAACCCATCCATGCATATCACCATATGTGGACTATAAAACAAAACTTATGAAATAGGTCCTGACACATATTATGTAGGCTCTATCTCATGATCCACTTATTCTCCGTCCATAATTTCCTTAACTGTATTCCGTCGTAATCATGTTATGCGATGAATTGGATTCCGTTGTACCAACTTTTTTCGGATAGGCTTGACCAAGATCTCTCCTACCACCTTGTTAAAATGTAGACAGTACATGAGCAACATTAAATAAGTAATACCTAGACTTTCTACAGACTCCATGACTATGACCAGAAGTACTTCATAACATCAAACACCTCCTTGAAATTTACCATCTTAGAAGTCCTATTACTGTGCTTTCTACGTTTAACTAATTCATGTGGGTATACTCTATCCCTTATAATAGAATGCCATTCGTAACCATTCCTACATCTGCTTGGGAGTTGCGACACGATCTTCGTATCGTATTTTATATCCCTTTGCTCGTGTATTAGATAACTGCAGTAAAAGATAGCAACCTTGATTTTTTAAAATTTTGTTCCATCGCAGTATCGTGTCTTAGTTTTAGTCAAGAAAGAAATTTCTAAAATATAAAGGCCAACCTCTCTAAGAATTAGCAAATGATTGAAAATGATTGGTTCCAAGTTAGGCCAATAAT
The DNA here is from genome assembly GCA_029216955.1 of Iris pallida. Taxonomy (NCBI): domain Eukaryota; kingdom Viridiplantae; phylum Streptophyta; class Magnoliopsida; order Asparagales; family Iridaceae; genus Iris; species Iris pallida. The sequence continues at coordinate 13,906,237 of JANAVB010015000.1, forward strand.
TCAGTGGTTCATAAACGTCTACTTTTATCCGTATCAATTGATACCCTCTACCGGGACTGTGATATTTTAAGCACAACACGAGCCGTTCCCTTCGAACAAATTTTACACTCATGAACTAGACCGGTCAAGCTACATACATAAAATACATGTCCCACACAAACACATCTTCTTGTGCTCTATTTTAATTACCCAACAGGTATGACATATTTTTTTCCTAGAACAAACCATAGATGCCTATTGTTGTTCCATTTGAGTTAACCATGCAATATCGACTAATTCTCTTAACTAAACTAAATGCCCATGACCTATGCAAGACGTATCACACCTATGACGTATGCATTCCACCGAAGCAAGCACATGCCTCTTACACGATACCAAACACCATCCCGTATACCCTGGTCATAATGACTTAAAGATTCCAGACACTTACCATATCGAAAATCTATAGCTTGGTTCTTCACTACTATGGACTCTCCTCTCTTAGTTACCCATGTTAGGCGACGACTGAAATTCCTTCGAAGCGACACGTTTTAAGAAGAGATTTCCTTATCTGTTGAAGCATGGCCGGTAGGAACGATGTTAGATTGTAATATCTCTTATAGAAATTATTGACTAAGAATGCCATGGCAATATCGAGGCTCCCTTGGAATCCGAGACTGTGGTTATAAGCGTCCATTATTCATGTGCCTCTCCCTAGAAACTGTCCTACTCAGAAGCCCTTAAACTTCGATCTTCGCGGTTAGCCAACTTCTATAAGTTGGGTAGAGTCTGGAAGGAAGTATATCCCATCTTTTAGAATATGATGTCAATTGGGATTCCTATGATAACCACCCCTCCATCTTTTCAAAAATTGAGCTATGATTTAACGTACCTACTCTCCTTCTGTACAAAATCTTACATCCCTGATATTAAGATTATTTTTAATTTCGAGGACAAAATTTTTGTAAGTTGGATAGGATGTAAAATCCCTCAAAATTTTGAAAGAATTTTTTATTTGGAATTTTAATATTACCATTATTTTCAATTATTAGAAGAATGCGTATATGGTTAATTTGTTTAAAGTTTTAATATTAAGCATTACATCTAGTAAATATTTTATACATGACACATAAAAGAGATAAGTTTGTACAAGAATTTTTTTTTTTTTACAAATTTTGAGATTTATTTTAGCCTCTAGAAATTTTTAGGAGTTTATATTAAAATATTTAGGGATTTTATGTGTTAAATATGTGTAACTACCACTTTTCTAAAATGAGGGTAATTTTGAACTTTTGTAAATTTATCATGTTAGTTACTAAATAATAGATTTAAATCATTTTAATGATTAATTGGTGAATTTTTTATTAATTTAATAATATTTTAATTGATGTATTGTGATTATGTCCCTTACTAGTGAAACTTAGAACTAGTATTTTGGTAATTTATGAATTATTATTATTTTTGAATTTTATTTAATTAATAATGTACTAAGTGTTATATTATCTAACCCTAGAATTGCCTAATCTAGATGTTGATCATGACCATAGAAACTTAGTTAGTAGAATTCAACTAATTAACTAAGTCCTAAAATATCTAGATATTATGTTAGGATCAAGATATTTGTAGGAAACCTAATCTATTTGGGCCTTTACTAAAGAGGCTTGAAATTACAACTAGAGAGGGCCTTAAAAACACACTTGGACCTAACCAAACCCTAGCCCAACCAAGTGACCAGCCAGGGGCAGCCCCTCACCCTATATAACACATAATTAGCCTCCCTCCTTGCCTCTTTCATTGAAACCCTAACCTAATAGTGTTGTTCCCCAAATTTGCCCCTTTCACCAAATCAACTCCAAATTGAACCAAATCAATTGCAATACACTCCTCTAGTATAGAGGTGGTCTCTATTGGCTAGCTAGCAAGGATTGGAAGCAATTTGGCCATTGGATTTGGTGTGGGAGCTTTTTAAAGGATTTTACATTGAGATTCCAACTCTCAATAGGTAATGACCTCTAAACCTATTAATTTCCTGATTTCTCACCATAGAAGAATTTATGGTCCCCCTAGCCTTAGGCTAAGTTTGGTAAGAAATTGAATCCATTTGATGCCCATATCATAGGCGTATCGCTCCATATCGAAGAGATATTACAAGTGCTCGATAAAATGCCTCTCAGAACTTTTTGTTTTTGAATTTCTAAATAAATTACATATTTGGATAGCATATTATGTGTAGATTGCTATGGTGTGTGACTGAAACAAATTCTGTGTCATATTCCATGTCCAAATGGACACGGGGATGCTCGTGGATACTGCGTAGCTGTGTCCTACTACTGCGTGTCCATTGCTCACTGGACACGACCCCATTTTATGTGCTACCTACTGTTCTAGGTAGGGGTAATAACTAAACCTTGATTTGAGTCCTGGGGCTTCGAACCATGGAGGTTTCGAATCGTGGCACGAGCCACAGATCCCCCACTGTGTGGTCGACCATGTGCACTTTGTTACCTGTTGAACCACTGCTTTGTACACTTGATACCAGATCTGCACACCTTCTGGACACATACTTCACTTTATTGGACACTCTTCACCCTCACTTCGATGCTCTATGACACACACTTGTATTTCTTTTTCATTAGACACTCGACACACATACACTTTGTCTGATACTTGTCTCTGTGACACAGTTCTCTGTTGACACCTTGTTGTTTAGACACTAGACACATTGCTTTGACACTTTATGAACACTTTTGCTCGACACACTACACACACATGCCATGAACACACACACCCCTTTTGCCACTTATAATTTTCTGATACTTCTGTTGACACTGTATGACACACACTGCCTTGACACTTGTTTGGATACACACACACACTCTTTGACACCCTAACATGTTGACACATTACCTGCACAATTGCCATGTCATCACAACCACCCTTACCTATTGTGCCATTCTTTTGTTCAGACCCCCTTGCTGTTGAGTTTTGATGTTTGTAGTTGGGTTTGTGAGATATCTGAGTTTAGTATCATTTTGTGTGGGGTAGTTAGCATAAGATGTTATATATAGGTATGTATTTGTATCTGGGAGCAGATATGTGGTTTTGTATTAAGTTTTGGGTTTATGTTATGTAAACTTAGTTGTCTGAGGTTATATATGTTATAGGTTATAGATACAATGGGTTTAGGTATATTGTATATAGGTATAAGAGAGTGGATAGCCAATTGGTTAAGTCTTTAGGTATCATTTGATGGTGTCATCCAATACTCTATTGTCCAGTCATAGATAGTCCTATAAAATTCCATAGCCTTGGGGGTTTGGTAGTTCAGTAAGTTTTGGGGATAAGAGTGTTCCAAATATTAGAAGTGAGGTGAGGGAGGTTAACAAGTTGGTTGTGTCTTGAATGGTGCAGCCACCCTTACATGATAGCCTTTTGTAGTGTTTGCCTGCATCCATAGCATCATTCCCCTTTAAGGGTTCAACCCAAATGGATTTGCCATCCATTTTACTGCCCAGTCCAATTCATCCCTCACTAACATCTGATGTATAACCTTGATCATTGCATTCCGGCATCCTTAAACCCCCCTACCTATTGAATCACTCCTGTCCTGTGCACATTATATTCACAGTAGCATGTTCTGCATTCAATATTGCATGACATTTGCATTACCTACATATGTATCATAGCCTATTAGCTGCACCACTTGATATTCTGAACTAAACATCTGTTCTGAACACACCCAATTACTTGCATGCCCTCCATTGCATTTCCCCTTTTTGCCTTGCTTTGTCCTGCTTGCATGTCCTGTCCCTTAGTTGGTTCATCCAGGATATTGGGTTCAGCCCTTTATCCCTCATCCTTGTCTCAACAGTCTTGCAACTGGCCTCAGGTATACCTGGCCATTAAATGTATTGCTTGCTGTAGCAGACCTTTCATTGTTCAGACCCATACCTGCATGAAGTCATACCCTTCACTCCATATTGCATTGCCCTCATTACAAGTGTGAACCACAGCCATAGCCCTTACTGCAATTGGTTTTAGAACACTACCTGCCCTGTATAAGACCATAGCCTGAACATTGCATATACTCCTTTACATATCCTGAACACCCTGTCTCCACTGCATTTGGTACCAATGTGAAGAACAGTTTGTTCATTCACTACATATATGATGACCTGCATGTCCCACTTCCTTCATTGTTAGGCTACATTGGTTCAATATACAAATGCAATGTGTATGTATATATATAAATGTGATAGATACCCTGCCACTTGGGCATGACCTGAAATTGGTCATGTTCAGACCTATCCCCTTGATTCTGCCTTGTGAACTCAGTCCCAGCAAGACACTATATACATGTAGTGTCTTGCATTTGCATTCATTCATTCACTCACTTTGGTATTGTTCTGTCTCATAGGGTGGTTCTTTTTCCCATTTGTGTTGATTAGCTATATAGATATAATGTATATATGTATATGAGTTATACTAAATATATATGATCTATATATGTATGTATGCTATCTATATAATGTATTGTATATATATGTTATATATATATTTTTATATATATATATTATTATATAATCTATATTATATATATATATATATATATATATATATTATATATATATATATATATAT